>JAVCKT010025334.1:0-14632 GCA_032273925.1 Rhynchotus rufescens | reverse complement strand
GGCTGCAGGCAACGCTGCAGAGCCGTACGGTGAGCAGCAGCCCCTGCCCTGCGTGGCCAGCAATGAAAACCATCACCCCTCCACCCGAAAGTCTCCAATCTATGCTTTTGTTCTTAGCTTTTAGACTGAGGCTGTGGAAACATTTAGAGTCAGTACTAAAAGGAGTAGCAAATGGCTGTGTGTTAGCTCTAGGAGCATAAAAGCAGGAGCTGAGCTGCTTTCCTCGTGCGAGGGCTTGCAGGAATAAGTGTCCTTTAGATCTGAACATCCCCTGCAAGTACTTGCAGATCCCTGTCCAACAAAAACTGAGCCTTGCATCATTTATGCCAGAGCTGGGCTCCTTGTGGTAACAATTCTAAATATCTTCCTCTTACATGGGAAAATTTTCACAGAACTGTTTGGGCAGACCTTCAGCTGGTGTTATGCAGACTCGTAAAATCCTATAATCATTATGGTTGGAAAAGACCTTCAAGATCAGTGAGTCCAGCTGCAAGGCCCCCGACACCATGCCCTGAGTGCCTCACTACACGTTTCTTGAACCCTGCCAGGGATGGTGACTCTACACGTCCCTGGGCAGCCTGTTCCAACGCGTCGCCACTCTTTCCATGTAGAGTTTTGCTAATATCTAACTTGAATTTCACAGTCACTCTGCCCACGATGGCCTCCAACCACATCTCCCACCACTCCTTCTCCGTCCAGCAGCACTGCTCCCCTGGTAGTCTCACTTACCAGCTGTGATGGGAAGTCATCTTCCATGCACTCCGTGAACCCCCTGGGTTGTTTTCTCTCTGCCTAATTCTATTTCCAACAAACATCTGGTAGGTTGAAGTCCCCCAGGAGAACAAGGGCTGCCGACTGTGAGACTTTCGCTGGCTGCCTGTAGGATGCCTCATGTGTCTCTTCTCCCTGGGAGAGTGGCCCATAGCAGATTCCCACCAGGGTATCAGCCTTATTGGCCTTGCCCTGATCCTGACCCATAAGCACTCCACTTGTCCATCACCCACGTGGAGCTCCATGCAATCAAAGCACTCCCTAACATACCGTGCTACCTCCTTCCTTTCCTTGCCTAGCCCTTCCGAAGGGCCTGGAGACATCCACGCAGCGCTCCAGTCCAGGGTCCCACCACGTTTCAGTGCCTTCCTGACGCCCTGTGGCCTCGAGCTCCTCCTGGCTGCTGCCCATGCTGTGTGCACTGGGGTAAGATGCACTTCAGCTGGGCGCTGAGCTCTCTCCCACCCCTGGCACGCTGCCCCGTGGCTCATCCCTAGCGATCCCGGTTTTATCCCCCTCATACCTCGTTTAAAGCCCTCTCAATGAGCCCAGGAGCAATGCCAATTCATCGTGGCCATGGACGGACTTGCCAGTTCACACCAGCCCAGCATTAGACCCACTGTCTTTCCCCGCTGCCTCTGAAGAAGCAGCCTTTTTTCACACATTTTAATTACTGACTCCCCACACAGAAGCTATTTCCTCACAGAAAGGCCGTTAACTGGCGTGTTCAGCACAAGATGAAACCCCTCCGATAATTGTTCCTTGAGTTCATGTTTGTGAAAACAAATATCATCAGATGATTAAATTAAACACCACAGCCAGCCCAGCTATACGCTATTTTCACTTATCATGCAGAAAGAGAGATCAAAGAGAAGGGCTCAGGTAGAATAACTCCCAACTCCTACAAGTTTGGTGATAGCTACCTATTGAAAGCACTAATTAGCTTCCTTCGAGGTGCATGCAGCCCACAAGAATTAACCCTCCCTAAATAGATTGCTATGGCCATTTTCATGCTCTGTAATGGACTGGCTGCAGAGGGATGGCTGTCACCCCACTGCTGCATCCCATAAGGAAGTGGCACAGACCGATGCTGGTGTTGGAGGCCGTTAGGCCTTCGTCCCCTCCAGTGACTTGCCTGGGTGTGAGAGCAGCTGGTCCAGGGAACACGAGCCGAGGCCGGACAAGATGCTCTCCTGCCCTGTGGAGATTCTGCCTCGCAGCTCGTCCCTCCTGAAAGCCACTGTCCCTGTCCCTTAGGGCGAGCAGAAAGGCCCAGCTCTGCAGCAAGAGGCTCTCTGGATCTCCGCGGCTCAGACACAGCTTAAACAGGGAGACTGCTTCAGAAACAGAGCCTCGCCCAAGCGCTCCCCTGCTTTGCTTCCTCGCGTGGTGGCGGGTAAGAGAGGCGAGCAAAGCAGCGGGCAACCGTGGCCCTGGTTCCCACTGCAAGCTCGCCGTGCTCCCCGCAAGCACACACACCCACACAGCCAGAAAGCCCTGCTATTCTTCTGCTAATGGGATTGGCACCGCTTAAAGCAGTCTGCGAGGGTATTGTCTGCAACCACAGCAAGAGAAACATTATTCAAAGGCCATTCAGGCCCCAAAAGAAGCGGCAGAGCAGAGTAATTATCGGAGACTCTCCATTAACGAGGGCATCTTTGCTCTTTGTCTGTGTTGGTTTAATAAGGGCCACTAATGGGCCCGGGGGAGAGGCACGCTAATGCTTCTAAACAAACCTGCTTGCCTCCCCCACGGCCCCGCGAGGAGGGCTGCCCTGCTGGGCCCTGCCAGGCGGCTCCCCGCTACCGTGTCGCGGAGTGACCTGCGGGACCGCTCCGCGGGGACCCAGCGGCTTGCGGGGCCATCCCCGCGGCGCCGCAGGAGCACCGCTGGGGTGGCTGTTCTCTTTGGAGTCTTCCCATACTTCCCAGTGCCTGCCAGGGCGCCTCGCGCACCCCCTGCCTGGCCTCTCTCATGTCATCCCGTGACCCTTCAAGGCTGGCCTCAACGGCACCGAGTGGCAGTAATGAGGGACGACAGTGCAGATTAAGGGCTCGCAGCAGAACGCGGGGCTGCTGTCCGGGACCAGCAGCTCCGTCTGCGAGCTGCTGCTGGGAAGGACTGGAGAAGGCAGGTGGGCACTAGGCACAGGCCAGCAGATCCTACCTCTGCCTGCTGGTGCTTTCCTGCGGATGGAGAGGGGGATGGAGGTAAAAAGCAGCGTGAGCCTCTTTCCCGAGAGCCTTCATCAGAGGCGCGTGTCCAAAGTCATCTCGCAGACCATCCTCATCTTCAAACACTAGTTTCATCTTTGGAAGCATTTTGCACTATTGCAGCGAGGCACACAGCGGCCACCTAAACAATAAAATGGGGACAAGAGGTCTCGGGACTTCTCTGCCAAGGAGGGTGTTCAAGGAGTGCACTGTAAAGACACACTTATGTCTAAGTAATAAACCAAGAGAATGATACAGTCCTTTTCTCTATAAGGTAAAATGCACTCTGGAAATAAGGCCAAGTACTGCAAGACTCAGTTTTAGCCCATGAGGAAAATAAACAGGAGTAAAGGAAAAAATTCCCACAAGTTTGTGCAGGTGGATGGCAGAGACGAAGCAATATGTGCATGCTGCAGACCTGAGAGCACCTGACATCAGTGCTGCCGCCCTTGCTCTGAGGAACATCTTTCAGATGGGGTATGGAAGGAGAGATTTATCCACACGGGTACCCACAGAGCCTCCTCCACCTTGGCAAATGGTTTAATGCTAGGTGTTTATCACAAACGGAGGAATAAAAATATAGCATATGGAAAAGAGGCAAAAACATGGAAATACTTCTCTGTTTAAACCATAAGGCTCAGGTTTAAAGCAACAAATTCCACCCAGAAACTCACCGTTTCTTTCTGAGTGCTTGGCAGTTTCAAAATTTTCATGACTTCAGGATGTTTCTTTCAACGTTTCACCAGTAGCTGCATCTTTAGTAACAAAACCTCTTCCCAGGTGCCTCTCTGGCTCATCTCTATGGGACCAAAACACCTGCAAATAAACCTGCCTGCACATCAGAGAGAGAGAGCAATCACCCTTTGCACAGAGAGAACTAAGTGAGGAGGAAATTAAATGACAATACCTGAGGTCGTTCATGCCCTGGTACAGCTAGGAAGAGGACATGGCTCTTTCTCTGGACTCTTAGTGTTCTGTTTCGAGATCGGGGTATTCTCTCACCGTATTTTGAAATATCTGAAGGATTGCTCTCCTGTTTGCATCCTTCATGTTAATCAGAGTTTCTGCTCGTCTTTCACAGTTCCTTTTTAAAAAAGAACCATCATACATACATTTTTCTGTGGCACCCACATTTTCTGTGCCTTTCATTGTATCTGTGCCTTGAAACTCAGGAAAAAAAACAAACAGGAATAAAAGATGTCTTTGCAGCAAATCAGTTGTATATTTATTTGCAGACTACCATGAGCAGACAACATATTGAAATACGGGACAGGAAGCGGTTGTCAGCCTCTGTGAGCACACCCTGGTTGAGTTCACTGTCCCTTCTCTGCTTTGTCTCTTAATTCTTTCACTTCTTCATTCTCTAAAAAACTTGCTCCTATTTTCACAGCTCAGAACATGCCCTAGACTGGCAGCTCGTCACACGTGCCTGCTTGGCAGCCAGCTAACCAAAGCCCACCAGAAGAGGGGCAGCTGCCCAGGCAGCTCTCTTTGGAAAGACTGAAAGGAGGGGAGGCCGGATTAGAGCAGTGGCCTCTGCTTCCTCATCCTGTGCTGGCCTGGCTCAGTGCAGCTCACAGCTTCTCAAGCTTCCTGGCCACAGGCACAAACCTGGTTCCAACCTTAGGACATTGCTCACTCTCCCTGAGAAGCTTTGGACACAGCAGCCAAGGGGGACATCTCTACCATGCAGAGATGGCCCAGGCAGCATCAGACCTGACAAATTTGAGACAGGGATTTGAACATGGGAGCCCTTCTGACACCTCAGGTCAGTGCAGCACCCAGCTCACCTACCTGCTGTGCTGACAGGCACCCACAGCCTGCAGCATCGCCCCACGCAGCAGCACACCATGGGGAGCCTCCAGCCAGCGCCGAGATCTCTCACAGGGCACAGCCTACGTGAGCTCCAGCTGGTGCAGCAGCTGCTGCGGGAAGGCAAGAGAGGGGCTGGATGAGACCAGACAGCAGCTGCTACTCAGCACTGACCCCCACTCCTAACCCTCCTGGGACAGCTTGCATAGAGGCACCTGAAACCAATCCCATTTCCTACATGTAAAATGTCTGGGATGGCAGAGATTTCAGGAGAGTAACCTGCTGAATTGGAACCGTCTCTAGTACTGATGAAAACCAACACCAGTTGATAGAAACTTGCCCTTGTTTTCTCCTCAGAGTAGGAGTTACAGACTGACCTGTGGTGTCCATCTCTGAACTCCTCTGCAGTGACCATTCAGCTTACTGCTGAGTAGCACAGAGCGTCTGGAGAAAAGCAGCAGGACTGGCTGCCTTGGTGAGGTCTCGGGCTGCTGCTGTAGCCACTTGGGACAGCTGCACTTGGACACAAGCTAGAGCAGTCCCAAGGTTCTCCCACTCTGCAGTGCAAGGAGAGAGGGCATAAACATGGCCCGCAAGTACCTTCCCCATAGTTTGCAACATGTACACAAATACCATCCCTGTAGCTTAAATCCCCATGTATTGCCTTGTCCTCATGTCCAGAGCACACTCTGATTGACAGTGATGCCATTCGTGTCCATGAGGAAGAACAGTCTGGGTGACAATGAACATGATGTGGGCAGAGGACTCTTTATGGTGCCATCTATGAGAGAGCAAATAATGGCATTTCTTGGGACTGCATCCTTAAGAGTAAAAACCACATGATCCAGCTTTACATAGTTTATCCTCTATGCTGCAAGGGATATAGGAGAAAAACTTCAGTCTTCAGCATCCACCCTAAAACCATCTCTTTCAGACCCTAGACTATTCCCACTGCAATCAATCATCAACACTTAACACCAGGAAAACTGTGGTCCTTAAGCTTAGGTGACCACAGAACCCACGTGCTGTTGACACCTTCCCATCCTCAGCATTTCCCAAGGGTCCTGTTGCATGTTTCCCCTGGAACAGCCTGTTTGCAACCATGTTTCTGGACATAATTTCCCCTGTTGTGGCTTGCATTTGAATAATTATTTTGTGTCACATGTAGTGTCCCCCAGTCTCTATGCTCCTTTCAACCTGGTATATTGCACTTGAGGACAAAGACTCTCAGCTACACTCAGGCTGACCTGACAACCCCTGAAAGCCCCATGGGGAGATATCCCTCTCTCCCTGCCCACGTGGAGGTAAAAAGGAGAATCACGGCACAGCTCTGCTCACCCCAGAACTGGAAAGGGTCAAAGAAGCCTCACTTCCCATCCAGCAGTATCGTACTTGTTTATCTTGCATTAAACACTTCACATTTAGAATAAACTAAGTTAGAGGAAGAGCAGTTCAGCTGCATGCGCCCAGGCAGGCTATTAAAAGGCAGCTCTGTTTATGCAAGTCTGCTGGAGGGTCTCTGTGCATCACTGCCCTCTCCCGGGCAGCACAGCACAACCCCAGGATCCCAGGCCACACTTCAGCAGAGCAGGTAAAATTCAGCTCACCTCAGGCAAGGAAGCAATCCACTCACTGCTGCACTGACACCTCCAGAAACCTCCCTGAGCATCACGGTGGCTGCCAAGCTGTTCCTAAAGGACTAAAGATTTGTTAAGATATAATGAAGCAGGATATCGGTAAAGCTAACTAGGATTAGAAGTCCACATCTCAGGAGCTCTGAGCTATTAAATGGCTGTAATGCAAATTAAATTTGTTGTGAGTATGTAAGTCTCTCTCAGCTAAGAGATTTGAGTCCTCCCTGTTTCAATGACAGATTCTTAGGGCACAAGAATCTTAGGGCACCTCCTTAGAAAACAAGGAGGTGGCAAAGAAGCCAAGCAAAACAAGCAGCCATCATGTTTCATTTTCATTCCATGCTTTCAAGTCTCCAGGCATCTGAAGTTGCCTTTGGAATACTTCCCTGTGCACACATATAGGCTGTATTTGCATACACCTATTTGTGTGCACTCTTACAAGCACTCTTGTGTCTGACCCCTGCACGTAGCCATACCCTGCAAGGTGCTCACACAGGGAAAGAATCGTGAGCAGGGACCCACGCTCAGTGAACTCAGGTACAAAGCACCCTCCAGCTCAACTTTATCTAAGTTTTGTCCATCCAGCAGCTGCCCCAGACTGCTGCCCACCTGGAGTCACTACAGCAGATACAGACTGAAAGGTGCAGCACAACACACTGTTCCCTGTGTTCCAGTCTCAAATACATTATTAGGGAGGAGTGGGCCTTTTTCCTCACTGGAAGCTGTGAAAATAAATCCAACAGTGACAGAGAGGTGCTCAGATACCAAAGAAATCGGGGCTCCAGCTTTTCATTATCCAAGTGTCTCTGAGCCAAACATATCATTTCCTACAGAGAAATCCAGACCTTTAGTTTTGCCAGCGAAAAGGTGCATTACAGTCCTCAGTGCCACTTCCCATCTGTGTTACCTCAAGAACTGTTCAATACATTACGCTTTAATCTGGATGTTCAAGCTATGAGCTCCCTCTAGCATTGCAAAAGGATTAATGCAGTCAGTACCTTTGCCATCCTACCAGGAGGACAAAGGTAAAGCAATCCCAGTAAAATGTGGGAATTTCTGTTTCCCTGCTTTACTGCTGGCAAAGGGTCCTTTGCACCCAGCAAAGCCTCTTCTCAGGCTCCTGCCAGAAGAGACGCAAGAGCAAGTGGGTCTGTGGCTGTACAGCTGCTTGCCAGAACTGCAAGCCCATGTAATACACAGAAACATGGTCAACTTTCACACTGCTGCTTGCTGGTTAAGAGAGATGGCTCCTTCTCCCCTAGCTATTAGGGAGAAAGCTGTGATCCTGCAGTGCAAGGAGGATAGCAATGGATATCCTAGCAAAGGATAGGTGGGATATCGATAGCAATGCTATTTGTGGGGCTTACCAGGGGTTTTCTCTGCACTGCAGTTTGCATTTATTGTTACACCAAAATGGGGTACCTAAGCCTTGCCCTTGACTTTGGCTCTTCACTGAGCCTCATATCTCCTGCCTCTTCTGCTCTTTCCAGGACTTGAGTCTATCCAGCACAAAGGAAAATCTGTTACCTGTCCAACAAAAGAGGTGCCTACTACAAGGCACAGGAGTAACCCTGCTGAACTGGGACCCACCCTGAGCACGTGCCAATGGCAACACTGACCAGCTGCCAGTCACCTACGATGCTCTCCATCAAGTCTAAGGTAAAGCTGTCACAGGCAGGTTATTAGATACACCTAGCACAGTGGTCAGACATCAGAACGAGTTGCCCACAGAGGCTGGGGAGCTTCCACCCTTAGAAGTGCTCAAAATCCAGGCAGACAGGGCTCTGAGCAGCCTGCTCCAGCTGACCCTGCTTTGAGCAAGGGGGATGGACTGGGGGATCTCCAAAGGTCCCTTCCCTATGTCTGGTGTTCTGCAATTCTGCAAGTTAAGCATGTCCTAAAGGCCTAGGGGTGACAGGTTTCCTGTAGTTTACCTATGGCAGTATTTCCCATAAACAATGTAAAGAGTGAGACATTTGTATACTCTCCCTAGCATGTCAGTCTACACAAAGTTTAGCATTCATTCTAAAAGTTTACAGCTCTCTTAACCCCTTCTCTTCCCCTGTCGACAATCCCCAGCATGGGGAAGAACACAAAGGTTCTGCTTTGACTTTTCACAACATAATTGTGTGAAGCTATATATACAGACATGAATTTTGGTTTTTGAGCCTCCAAAAGCACTTTCTAACGTGTACAGGGCAGCCTGCTGCGCACAGAACGGTTACTGCCAAGGAAGGAGGAAGACTAGGAAGCTATTTTCTCAGTCCAGATGCAATGCACAGCTGGCTGACTTAGGGGATTATATCAGTTCTTACAGGTTCAGTTGTCATCAGTGAACTCTCACCTTTACTTCCTTTGGCTGCTCTTGGAGGCTTCTTTGCTCACCCTCTGCTCTATGATTTTTTGATGTAATGTACAGACAGACAGATAAGGTCGGGCTCATGTCTATCTTGTGTTTCACCCCTTGTTCTCTCTCCTGCTGGATGTTGGGATGAGGGCTGCATCCCCTGCCAAACTGCAGATCTGCAGCAGTTGCCTAAGCAGCTGAAATTCAAGTCTCTCTTGCTTGACCCTGGAGATGACAGAAAATTCTCAGTAGAACACAGGCTATCCAGAAGAAAAATAGGGTCTTAAAAAAAATACACTAACACTCCAGAAAATCAAGTAAAAGCTACCAGAAATGTTGGAAAGCATTTTGGGTGCTTCAGTGACTGCTAATTCCCCAACCCCTTCTGACACTGCTTGTTGCTATATAACTGGATCATGATCTGGATTAGAACTTCAAGATGTGAACAAGAAGATGTTATCAAAATCAAACTAGTTCTCTCCTTTCCCAATACTATTTATTTTAATGGCAAGGAAAGGAAATGCTGATAATAGCAGAAAATGAAAAGAAAAATATACATTGAAAAATAATTTATTTTTCAGCAGTGGTATTTTTTGTACTATCAGTTTGTTAAGAAAATGTTAACATCCCTCTCTGACACAAATTAATCAGACTACTGGTTCATTTAATCAAGTAACCGATCACTTAGCCTCGACAGTACCAGATATTTCATCATTAAGTGCAAGAAATCTTACCTTTTCCAAGGTCTCCAAAAAATGTCCTGTCATCCTGTTATTCCCATCTCCATCTGTTCACAGTTAACTTGAACTCTCAGGGCTTATGGTTTAGATTTATAGGAGGTATTTATAGTTATGTTACTAAGCAGTAACATAACAGTTGATATTCTGTATTACCAGTCTGAATCATGTTTGGCCTCAGTACTACATTACAGACTTGTGCTTTGCACATAAATGATGTTTTCAGCAATAATTATTTATTCTTCTCAGTTTAAAACGGGTTTAGTTTTTTAATGAAAGTCCCCTTGAAAAGGAAAAACACAAACAGTTTACCTTCTTTGTAGTAAACACACAGTTTGCATCTCCAAGAACAAATACAACAAGAAAAGCTTCCTCACATCTCTTATTTCTTATGAGAATACTTTAAAGCAGTTCAGGAGGTCTTCAGCAGTGAGATTTTCAGGTATCAGTTCACGCTAGTTTGGGTTCTGCGGCATCCTCTGGGCAGCAACCTAAAACCACAGCCTCTCATGCAAGCAAATAAATCACCAGATCAACACCAGCCTGGCTTTGAGGCCATAACGTGGTCTGTATTCGAGAGAGCACAGCCTGCATTGCCTTTTGGAGCCTTTAATGAGTAGAGAACTTTCCTGTTGAAAGATACATACTGTAAATTGGAAATTGTCAAATTTGCTTACCACAGCATACCTCAGTTCACAACAGCTGGACAGAAAACAGACTCACACCCAGGTCTGAGCAGACTGAAAACAGGTCAGACGAGTTTAGCAGTTGTGTTGCGTTAGTTCTAAGTACACAAAACTGTCTAGTATTTGGGAAAAGGTGAAAGGTAGGTCCAGGAATTCATGTCAATCTACACATTACAGATAATCTACATGTCAATCTACATCATCTCATTCCTCTTCCAAGGCACTAGGTAAGAGATCTGTGTTCCTTTTAATAGACATCTCACCAGATTCATTTTTCAGGTAGCAATATATTACAAGTGTATTAATTTCTCAAGCATTAACTGAGTTAGATAAAATGGAAAAGCCTCTGCATCAAGATGTCTTGCACAGTAGTGCACACATTTATATTCTACAGTAAATTAAATCTGCGTCCATAAAAGGATAAAGCCTTGGGTCAGTCAGAAGCTACAGTTTGGCCATCTTTGCAGGCTCACCCCATCCCTGCAAAGTGCAAAGCACTGAGCAGAGGAACTGACATTGGAGGGGGCCTCCAAAAATCAAGTGGTTCAATCCCAGCTTTAGTCTGGGTCAGAATATCATGTAAGCACAGGGAAATTTAATTCCTGTATTTCTCATGTATGACACACTCCCAGAAGTAGCATCCACAGTTCAGGGAAGTCTTCAAGATACTTTCCCTTTCATTAGATCCTATTTCATTAGAAAGACATGTTTTTTTACACAACTCCCTTGGAAGACCTTCCCATTTCACAGAGGTTTAATTTAATGAAAGAGCATGTTTTTATGAATCAATTACTTAAGTTCAGTATTATATAAGTAATATATTGCACAAAAAAAGTCTGTTCATTATTTCATCTTTCACCAAAAATTTTGAGCTGAAACTGGTCAGAAGTCAGTGACTATGGTTGATTAGCACATTGCAACAGTATCAGTCTTTTGAATGCACCAAAGCACAAATATTACAGGTATAACCAACCAACATATTTAAAGTATCATATTCCTTATATCACACAACTTCATCATCTCAGCTGGAAAAGTGACTAGAGCTTTCTTCAGTTGCATTGATAGCTCTATTCACAAGATATACAAACACAAAAGTTTCTCAGACTCTTGGTATATGTCATATAATAAAACATAGATGAAATTTTTGACGGCATAAACACATTTCCTTATAATAAAAGGAAAACTAAATTGCCACCGGAAAAATCAGTATGTACGTTGAAGGTCAAAGCAGCAATCCTGGAAAAATGGGGGCAGGGGGAAAAAGTAGGGGAAGAAAAATCAATTCAAATACAGATTTATTTTTTTGCTTTTTAAAAATAGGTTTCTTTTTTCCATGTTTTTCAACTGCTTTCTCATGCTTTCTAGAATAGTCCTTTTAAACAAGTGTGTGGTGAAATGATGCTATGGATCAGTCGCAATTTTGTTTCTGGCGTTACTGGCTGTTGTCTCGTTGGCTCCATGTAAACAGGAACAAACCTGTGAGGATACTGCTGATGTTTCTGATAAAACGTGCTCAGGTCCAGAATGCCAGCTTGGTTGATGGTCCAGGAATTATGAACATGTTCTCCAGGCTTTTCAAAAACAGGAGTTATTTTGGGTGCACATTTTCTTTGTATTATAGAACTTGTTAGGTCTTTCTTCATCATTTTCCACTGGTTCTCTTCTAGAAACTTCTGACATAGCTCATCATCACTGAAAAGACAGTCCGAATATTTGGTTGCGAAATTTCACCTCTAATGGAGCCAGATGTTCCCATTTATTATAAGAAAGCAAGAAGGATGTGGAGTCAGTGCAGGCTGAGCAAGTAGCCAAGTAGCCCAAACACTGGTTTACAGCTTCCAGGCTAACTTGCTTCTCAGACACATCCATTTTCTCACCTAGGATAGCGCTTGTGTAATTCAAGAACTTTTCCCAAATCTAGCAGCTTCTCAAAGGTGTCCTTCTTCAGCCATATGACCTCAGCACCCTTACTGACCAAAACCATGTTGCGCCTGTCTTGCATATGGTCAGGGAAGAAGTGCTGGCTGATGCCCTGTGGAAGAACACAACAACAAAAATGATCTGTGTTGTTCAGCTGACGTTAAGCAGAATTTAAGAGACTTATTACAAGGTGCATTTTAAAGGAGGGATTCAACCAATATCATTAAGGAAGACTAAATGGAAATCTCTTGCTTGCTGCTTTCCTTGGCATGTGATGTCAGCTGTTAGTACTGTGACAGCCTGACTTGTACTTCTCCCTAGAGACTGCAGAGAAGTCTTACTGATATCTATACTTCAGCTTGGGCAGAGTGCTACGATATCCCTGCTGCCCACCACCTCGCCAAGAAGCAACACAGAGCGTAGCTCAAGCTTCAGAGGCTCTCTTGCAGTCCGACTGCAGATGATACTGAGAGGGCACATACCCTGAATCCCCATATTCCTTCTTCCCTTGGTTTCAGGCCTTACCTGATCATCATAACTTACTGACAACAAACACTCCTGAGTCTATGAACCCAGAAAACCCAGGTGGAGTCAATTGGCATTGTCACTTTGCACTATAAAAAGGAAGTAATGCAAGAAAGAGCTGCTAGGACCTATTGCTATGTCAAAACCTCAACCTTACCCACCTTGCAGCAGGGGATAAGTGTTAAAGGCTGCCACCTGGTACATGGCAAGGTTTACTTTGAACCCACTGGCAGAGATAATAGATGATGCTTCAGAATAAAGCTTTTATTTTCAAAATCTCTTATCAATTATCCAGTGTTATCTATCTGTGCAGAGCCATCCAATTAACTATGTGACTAATTACCGAATATATATAATATCAGAAAACACTAAGAAATGATTTGTGCAAGATCTCCACTTGACTTTTGGAGTAACATGGAAGGTTGAAAAGATTTTCCTGGTGACTAGCAGAGATGTTTTTAATGTCACTTTGCTTTTGGAAATACTCACCACAATTTCTCCTTCATGAATTTCAGCAACTCTCATGCAAACTGTTAAGGCAAGATCAGTAGGCAATTTTCCACATGGTGTCAAAATAGTCCTTGTCTTGTGGAAGAGCCCAGGCGCTTCCTGCTGCCAAATTTTTGTGCCACCACACCCATCATAGCTACAATTCCACACAAAAACAGGGGTTGAACTTCTCCTCCTCCTCCTCAACAAGCATTTTGCTGCAAAGTGTTGTCAAGCAATGTGACTTTTTTTTGTGCCCTTCTGCATTCTCAATAAATGCTCCCCGAGTAAAATCTTTCATTCCCATGCTTGAGAAGTTGCTGCTTCCTGTACCGAGCCTTGATCTGTCCCTATATCCCACGATCACCTAAAGTGCTTCATAAACACTCGGCGTGTCTGAAATGGACCTAGCTACTTTTCTAAATTTGGGCCTTTTTGTAACATTTTCCTTTTTAGTCCATCATCATCATCTTCATCCTGTCTTCTCATACAATCGATATTCATACAGGCAACATATACATCTTATTTTAAGGTCTGCATAACTTTGAACATTCCTCTCCACAGAAATATATCAAATATACACAGTGAACTTTTCTATATGAAAGTCAAACTCTGTATGCTACAGGCAGGTTGATTCTGGTCAGAGTTTGTTATTTTAATATTGACATGTTTCCCTACATCTTCAATTAAATAATACTTTTTTTCCTTCTTTTTTCTTCCTTTTTATTTTTCTTTTTTAAACACCTGAATAGTTTTGGAAGCATTCAAACTTGCTTGCTTTCCATTTTTCAAATATCATTTTTACTATAAGCCTGAATGCATTTTTTTTTTTTTTGAATAAAATATTTTCACAGACACTTTGATGACTTCTTTGATGGACAATTTATCAGTGTGGAGGCATTTTGAAAAGACAGGTCAGCAAGAGCTACAATTTATTCATCAAAAATTACAATTAAGGAGCAGCAATTGGCTCTCATCCTCCCTTCCCTCAACCTCAAATCCCCACAAGTTGACTTTTCTTTCAAAATTTGTGCTCAGTTCTCCCCATTACTTAGAAAAGAAATGATCTTCTTATTCAGAAATACTTCGGAAAATAGAACTTATTGATTTGAACAAACATTTTGATTCTCAGCTTCTATTAATCTGTTTGCATAGCACATAGAAAAGTCCTACCTGGAATGGCCTCCTGCCCGTTGTTTCTCCAGATTTTGATTTATCTTTTCAGCTCCTGCATCAAGGGGATGCCTATTCACATTTTTACCATTCTGGTTCATATCACATTCAAGGTCCTGAGCTTTGAGATTTCTTAAATGTTGTTCTGGAAAGGATTTCTGTGGAAAATCTTCTAACTTCTTCCTGCTTACAGCTCCTGAAAAAGGAAGAAACTTGGACGTCTTCCAAGTGGTAGACAAGGAAGTTCTCCACTAAATTCCCAGATACTAATCCTTGCATTAGAGTGAAATGCTCCTCAGATCTACCAAGTAGCACACGCAGAGGA
>JAVCKT010025333.1:50834-72143 GCA_032273925.1 Rhynchotus rufescens | reverse complement strand
TAACAAGAAAAAAAAACTCACTAATTTTGCATTTAGTGACAACAACCACTGGAGCAATTTCCATATATCAACTTTTTCTTCTTTAAATATTAAAGCAATTCTAAAACTATATTTATGCTTTCTTCTAGGTTCAGCAGGCCTGAAGGAAATGTTGATAATGCCATTGGAAAATAAATAAATAAATAAATAAATAAATAAATAAATAAATAAGATGCAATGTACCTTCCCCCATCACATATTCATTTTTATGCCTTTTCTACCTCATCTTCTCACTTTCATCAGACTCAGCAAATTCACTGGAGTCAGGCTTCAATCCAAGTTTCTTTAAGGCATCTGCCTCTTCTCTCCTCTCTTTGAAAAGTTAAGTTTGTCATAAAACCTTTTGTCATGGGTCCATATTTTTTATAATCTATCAGTTTATAATATGAACAGTTATATTAGTATATTATTACTGTTAACCTAATTAACATTATTTTAATATGTCTTATAATCATCCTTTTAAACTTGCCTAGCAAAGAACTACTGTAATGAAATATGAGATTTTAGTATTAAGAATGAGGCATTATGTCACGGTGAAGTCACCAGATTTTCTAGATGAGGTGATACTGGAGGGTATCTCCCATTGCCTTTGAGGCAGCTATGATTGATTGGCTAACAAAGGGGCTTTTAGCTCCTTCCACTGCTGTTGGTACACTACATTTGGAATGCTAAGCAATATGTGAATTTTTATATTAACTTTTTACAGACTGATGATAGTGAAAATTAGAAGTTGAACTGAAGCCTACCCAACAGCTAAAGTTAGTGGTGTAGTTACCATCATTCCATCATTCCCATCATTTCGTCATTTCCATCCACGAAAAATACCGTAACAAAGATAAATATTGAAATAGGTTGTATATACCTTTATAGAAAACGTTTTGTTTTAAACATGGAGTGACATCCAATATACACTATAGAAAGTCTATTTTGGACTCTATTTCATTGATTTGAAAGGAAACAAAGACCTATTCTATAAAGTACATATAGAAGGCCGTATAGTACCACGCAAGCAATGTGGCAAACATCCATAAGCCTCAAAGGAAAGGCACTTAGAATTGTGAATGTGAATTGCTTTGCAATCTGCAGTGTAGTAATATAGCTGTCAACCATATTTCATGTGGTGCAGGATTATGGATAGAAGGCATCTCTCAAAAGACATGCTTTTAACTAGCACAGACTGAATGACTGACATCCAAATACTCTTTTTTATATCGAGAGTCTAACAAGTCATATTAAGAAGTGCAATACAGAAGATTATCTGCTAGAGATAGGCTAGGAAAAGCTTACCTAAAATATGGATGAAAAAAATACTTTGCCTTCTACAGTGTGTGCACGCAATGCTAAAGAGAAAGACAGAGAGAAAAGGTGCGGAGAGAAGGAATGAGAGAGAACTGTGCTTGCATACAGCCAGAAATGTGAAAGTTGGTGGTTTTGCTTTGGAGGGTCTGTGAATCCTTAAGAGGTTTCAGTTCCTCGTGAATAGGCACCCTTGAGTTTTACCTTGGGTTATGGGCTGAGTAAAAAAATACTCAAAACAATACCCTTCAAGTTACCAAGATGTTCCTTTCATCCGATTAGGTCATTAAAAACCACCAAGTCTCTGCAGTACTTCTACCTGAAATTATCTGTTTTCCAGCATTCTCTGGTAATTTAACCTCATTGAAAAGTTTATAAATTCTGGTACACCTCATCTAAGCTCTGGTTTTGCAGCTAGTCATGAAGCCATGAAAGCCTCTAATTGCTTCTACTTGCATTATGAACGCTCCTCCATGTCTCTCCATCTAAATGAGGCAGCACTGGTTGAATTCATGCATTAGAGTCATTTGGGATCTGAAAAAAGAAAAAAAAAAAAAGGTGAATTTGACTTCTGTAGCAGACACCACAATTTATGTTAAATTCTTTATTTTCCTGTTGGAATTGGTATCACACTTTCAGCTACTCCCTGATTTGCTGTCTGTTCTTGAGAAATACACCAAATTTCACTATGGCACAGTTTCTTCCTATTCTGTAACATCAGTAATGTCAGTTTTTAAACACGCTTAGACAATTTAGGATGAATGACTGAAAATAATAATTATTATTTTGGTCTAACAACTATGTGAGCAATATATATAATAAAGGACTAGTATTTATAGAACAGACATCATAAAATGAATCAAATGCTAGGTATTCAGATTCTGGGCCAAGGGTAGGTTGAGTTACATACCTCAAAATATTACATTCAATGCAGCAACTCTGCTCAGATGTAATTAAATAAATGCTCACCTCTAGATTATGACTTGGAATTTTAAAATCCATTCAAATTGAATCTATAATGAACACAATTCAAGAAAACTTTCTAAAGAAAATATTAAAAAGATATCCCTGCATGTTTGGTGCACTCTATATATGCCGTACATATTTCATTTTAATATACTATCTCCCTGCTTTTCAGCAGCTGACTATAAATACAAAATAAATTTAAAAAAATGTTTAAAATTGTCAAGAAGAAAACCACTGTGTTTGGTAATAGATAAAACGAGGATTGGTGTCTGATTCACTGGCGTTTTCCCAAGCACGAGACATATTTTCCCCAGGGGTCATCAGGTCCAGGCGAGCTGCATTCTTTCTGCCAGGCACTTTGTAATGTGCAATGAACAGTGTCATTTATTTTCATTTCCTCATACTTAATTGCATGCTTCTTGCTTCCAATATGAAGCCAGAAGGCAGGTGGTAGAAGCAGTAAACTAAAACACTACTAGCTGTTGGAGTTACAGGCCCTGCTACTCTTCTCTTGAAACAACCCAATTGTTTACAATTCAGCAGAAGCTGCTGAACTGGAAAAATGCTTGCTTCCATTGAACATTATTCAATAGAGATTTTTCCTTTTATTCTAAAACAAACAAAAAAAAAGATGCCCTCTGCTTAGAAAACAAAAACTGTTAAAGCTCATCAACATTTTATCACATTAAAAGGAAGAAATATGAGAACTTATCCTTTTGATAAATACATCAAAATTATTTTTAAGGTGTAGGGGACAAATAATATGCCAGTAATTATAGTTTTGGAATTCATTAATGAATTCAGTAGTAAATTATTTAAAAATTGAATGGTCATGCCTAGGTATAGACATTAGAAGTTTATCAGGTATCCACAATGACAGTCAATTTTATCATACCTGGAATAAAATGAATTATTTCATTCATAGTGGAAGATAATGCTTATTCCATTTTCCTCTATGATGACAAAATAAAGCTTTATAGAAGTCTCCCTTAAAGAACTTATTTAATTTCATCTTCATGGGGCACTCAGGCTGAGTGGATAATTATTTCTGATGTATTTTACTATCTACTATGTCACTTCTACAGACAAATCACGATTTATTGACATATTTAGATCTAAGGCAAAGTTCTTACTAGCACTGTTGCGTTCATGGACAGCACTTTACAATGTATAAATACTTTTAGCAGTAATACTGCGGTGCCACAGATTTGTGTTGTTATTGAAATATCTTGCTGAAACAGATATGGGAATTCATACTGCAGTAGATAAAGTAAAAGAGAATGACAAAGGAGAAAAAAAAAAGGTCAATAATAAATTTACTCATGATCACATTGAAAAATATTTGTTTTCAGTCCACTTACTTCTAACTCCATGCACACACTTTTAAATTTTAAACAGGCACTAGTTATTCCTGTTCAAAATATTTAACAGAAGTAAATAATAAATACAGGACTTCTACAAAAATTATTAGCATAATAGTAGAAGTGTTAGCAACACACCTAGCACTCTCAACACTAGATCAGAAACTGTTCATTTTATTTCTGAAGGGTTTGCATGTACAAGTTCTAATATGTTAATTAATAACTACAGTAGCTAGCATACAATTTCTTGCATATAAGGCACAGATAACTGTTCACTTGTTGTAATACTCTAATTAAGGAGTATTGATGCTATTATTTCAGGATAAGGAACACATTTGAAATGCAAGAAAAATAAATATATGCAAGTTCAGGCTGAATCCTGCAAGTTATTCTACACGGAAGTCTTTAACCTTAACACTGCACCTTTTGATTTCAGTGGAGCTCTGTGCAAGTGCTGGCAAGGGCCAGTCTTTGTCTGCAGAATAAAATGGAATTGTGGAATTCAGTATTAGGACAGAGAAAAACAGCATTTAAAATAGCAGTAACATAAAAACAGATAAACTTTTTGTACAAAAGTCCAGTCCCAATCGCTTGTACCAGAAGAAAAAACACAGCTTAAGAAAAGAACATAAGCAACTGGGCAAAAATTAAACAATGCCTGTTATCTTCCCCACTTCTAGCAAGCGGGCATTGAGGGGTTCCTGAGCTGAATTTCAATATCTGTCCTTGTAAGTGGTGGTCGCCTGTAGTTCTATCCTACATGAATTGTCCGTGTTTATTGTCTTCTATCCATGTCACCCATAATTTTATTCTCTATAAAATCGAACAGTATATTCAGAGCACCTTAATTAAACCAAAGATTGAGTTGCCCTAAGAAGTGAATAGACCAAGATTTGGAAAAATATGGCATATGGACTGAAGATTTAAAGTTTCATTTCTGGGTGTGACTAAGGTTTTAATACATTAAATCACATTTGTTTTCAGTGAAATTCAGGTTTCTAAACCTGAACTTAAGGGACACTCCACAACCTAACTGGATTTCAAAGAAATTGCATATCCCCAATAAGATGAAACTAAACTAAACATCTTTTGGAAAACTCAATAGATATTTTTCTCTGTTACTCAGCATTAAAGTCTATTGGAAAACACAGCTTCTAAGGCCAGATTCTTAACATCATTAGAATGTCTGGTTCTTAAGTGAGAATCTCATTTGTTCTAGCTCCCCTTAAAATCACTGGTGGGGAGGGACAGAGAGCACCAGAGGTGCTGGGGACTAACTGGTCTAGAATTTGGAGGTGTCCGTCTCTTTCTGGAGGAGCTTAGGGTAACTGACTCCTCTCTTGTCTATTTCTACTTTGGTGCTTTGGAAAGCACTAAATCCTCTGGAGTAAAAATAGGTTCCCGTGGATGCATTTTGCAAAAGAAGGAAGTAATTCCTTTTCCCCATCACTCCTGCTCAATATTTTTCACTCTAACCTCCATCCTTCCTCTTGTGTTCTGTTTTATTTAGCACAGATTAGGTGCACTTCCAGAGAAACTGTGAATCCCAAATGAATGCAAGGAAGGCTTTGAGATCCTGAGGAAGGAAAGGTTTAAGATGCGCCCAGATTCCCTAGATTCCCTATTTATAATTTTCAATAGCAGTCTTCTCAAATCAGAGTCACGCAAATTCACCCACAGGCTGAAAAAAGAGCAATAATAAAAATTTCAATTATTCCCACATCCAACACTGCCCTTTTAGGATTGATATAAATAAATTTTGGGAGAGGGCACCTACTATCAATAGAACTCTCTATTCTCATTGGGACACTGAAAGCTAGCAGACTTAGGAAAAACAGAAAATATCAAAGGAAATGGACTACCCAAAAGTCCCTTCATCTCCAAAATGAAGTCACTTTACTATGCATAGATAGGATCTCCTTCCACCCCAGGTTCACAACAATCTTTTCCTGGAGTCTTATTTTTAGAAAGCAAAAGGGAATGAGTCCTTCCTCACACGTTTTCCTCCCATCAAAGATAGCTGGAGGCAGAAGTATTTTCTTGCTCCTGTCTTGTCAAAAATCCGTCTCAAGAGAGGCAAAGAAAGCAATAAGGTAGCCATATGGCTAGCAACTTGCAGATGAAAGTAGCCAGGATTCAGCCCTAAATAAATATTTTATGTAGTGAAATATCTTGTTGGGCCCAAATGGCAACTAACCTTCTCTTTCTGCAGGAGAAAGCCTGAGTTACCAAGCCACAGAGTCTTGCCTGGATGAATACCCCCAAAATATCGCTTACCCTTTGACATGATAAATGACTCTGTAGGGATTTTATTGCTGAGATGCAATACTCTTGAGAGTCATGCAATCGTGCAATCCAATTAGTGCTTTAGATGGTGCAACATCATTCAGGGGATGAATGGGAAAACTGCTTTACAAATAATACTGTCAGGACTGCTTTTCCCCTACTTCTTCCCTAAATGATCTCCACAGAGACACGATTGTCCTGGATGAGATCATTTTTTCTTTAGAAATCATTGTTTGAGGGAATTTCATTTACAAATGTTTTCCAAATTATATACAAGGTCTTTATATAGAGTACACGTTGAATGGCACATGTTTGAAATGAAGATAAAAATGTTTGCAAGCTATGTCAGTGCCTACACTCCATTTCTCTTTCATTTGTAAAAGGATATTTGAAAGCAGTGGACAGTCTTTGCTTCTTGAACTCAGAATCCATAATGTTCAAGAGCTTGCTTTCCATTCTGTTTGTTTGGGCTTTTATTTTTGTTTTGTCATGTCTAAATTGTAAAAGGCTTATCCAGATTCTTCAGGCACAGAGATTAATTTACCTCCAAAGAAATATTTATTTTTTGCTATGTAGTTACTCACAACTGAAATTGCTCAGTAATAATGAAAATGCACTTACTGCATTACAAATGCTGCAGAGGTATGCATTTGGGGGATAATTTCCTTTTACTTAAAATCATTTGAAGGGAACAATTATTGACAAAATCTGCCATTCTTGAGAGGACTCACGGTTAAAGTTAAGCAGAAGAAAAATTCCAGGTGCTTATTCCACTGAGCCCTAATACCAGTAGTTTCAGCGTAATTCTGCACTTTAATTTTGCAACCACTGCTTTCCCCATCCTCCACCATGGAGATTATAAAAGCAGGAGTGAGGTTCCAAAGAGGGGCATATAGTTAAGTTTTCTCTCAATTGCTTATCCTCGCCTCCCAGTAATTTAGATAAAGTAACTGATCTCACTAGACTAAACTGCATAAAACTTGGAGATCACCTCCACTTTACAAGCCATCCAGCCATGAAAACACAGCACGACTTCCTTGAGCTGCATTATCAGAGCCATATGTTTTATGAGCTGCAAAATGGCACACTTATTCTATTTGGGGTAATTCTTTCTTAAATTTGTTCATTCCTTCATGTCTAGTAGAAAAATAGGCCATTGCCTCCTTGGCTAGGAGTGCTAATTCAAAAACAATTAAATTGTAGCAAGGGTTCCAAATTTGTAGGCCTTATGTATCTTACAAAGTGTTAGCATGAAGTCTTCAATTTTGCTTTTCTTCATCCCCCTCATTCTTCTCCTCAATATCGTAAGCTCTTTTACAGCTAACTTTGGCAAAACGTGGCTGACTGGAAGCAGGCAGTTACTGATGAAATCATCAGTACCTTTGCAGCTAAATTATCTTAAGAGGGAAAGAACAGTTATTAAAAATATATATTGAACAAAATTTGGATGGAGTATTTTTCTGTAATCTTTACAACTACATAACTAAAAAAAAGATAATGTCAGTAAAATGAAGGATATACTTGGTTAATTAATTCACCCAATTACAACAAGGCACATTATTCTCTTTCATTCTCCGTTAGGCCCCTATTCAAAAAAGCACTTAAGAATATCCTGCTCTTTAATGTGCCTCTCATACTTCTTTAGGCATATGCCCAACAAAATGCTTAGAGATGCACTTAGGCATGTGTTTAAGCGGCTTGCTGAAACCAGGCGTTAGCCTAGAAGAACATGCAAGGGAAAGCATTCATCACCCTTGGGTGGAAGAATCTACAAAAGAAGGCTTCTGACTCAAAAAGAAGCATAGTAAAACAGGGTAAATGCTCATCCAAGCCAAAAAGAAAAAGCACAAAATGCTTTCAGAGGCTGACACAACCTGCTCTTTCTTTCACTAGGTCCAAAGCAGGCAGAGCAAAGTAAGGCTTATTCATGGGAATAAATACAAGAATTCACATTACTTGCTGCAGTCTGCTTCAGAGGTTCTTGAAATCAATGGTTAAAATCTGCTTTACAAGCTAAGAGGACAGGAAAGGCTGTCATTATGTTAGTTTGTATCACATCTAATCTTTACATAATTAAAGCATTTTTTTGTATTCACTTTGTTACTTAGAAGACACGGCCTGGCTAGTAATCTCATGGCGTGGCTTAGGCTATTTGTTCATAATTTGGGGGTTTTTTTTACACTGCCACAACACCATAGCAACATGAAAAATAAACATTTTTTTTCTCAAGTACTCCAAGTTATTTTATGAAAAATTTTATGCAAATTGGGCAATGCATTGACTCACTCTGTTTATCTCTCTTCTATTTATCTCTAAGGCATCTATCACCATGGTGCCTAAATGCTGTGGTATCTGAGTGTTTGCCAGCTCTGTATATCATAAGAGTGATATCACTTTTGTTCACTTGTACATGGCTTCTTACATATACACTGCAAGAAAGTATTAACTAGGACGGAACAGCCATGTATTAAGTGTGAAGAAATGTTTTCTATGCTGATAAAGACAAATCCAAAGCAATTTCTGATTCCTTTAGTTTTCATTTGCTGAAAAAAACCCCACAAACCTTTACTTGTAGAATACACTTTGTTGTCAGTCTTCTCTAATTTCAGAAACCCTGAATTCTAATTAAAATCATTTGCATTCTACCTCCTAACTAGTTTGGATAACCACACCTCCTGCACACGCAACACCAAACTGTCCTAGTGATCTTTTGCAGTGTTCAATTCAGTTTCCTTCCCTTCTTACAGCATGCTTAAATTGCACCTTCCTCCAAAGCGTATTCATAACATCTTAGGTCCCAACCAATGCCTTCCCACAAACAAGTTATGCGGTCATGAGAACAGTATTATATTTTTTCTGTACCATCTTGCAAGCCTGCAGAGCTTCTGAGTTGTTAAAAAATGGACTAGGGAGTAGTAACATTGGCAGCTGTAAAAAACGCACTCACTGATTATGCTAGCAGTAAAACCTTCTTTCCCCCCTCCTCCTCTAATAAGAGTGGAATGGAAAACACAACAAACTGTAAGTAAACTTCATACTTGAAAATACTAACTTGGTGCAAAACATCATGACAGTGTATCTGGCTCACCTTCAAATAGAACAATTTTTCTCCCCAAATATTAAATGGAAAAAGTATAACAAGAAAGAAGTGAAATGGAAAATTGCTAAAGCTCAAGAACACAGCACACAGACAGACGGTGTTTTTTCTAAAAGCTCTGAGATGATATGAGAAATAGAGAAAGAGTGTGCAGGAGAGGGGGGAAAGGAAAGGGGAGACAGGGAAGGTAAAGTGAAGCAGCTTGAAAAAAGAATGTGAAATAATTGATTTTGTTATGGAAAGACTGAAAAAAATAAGTGATGGCAAAATCTAGAGAAGTACTTTCAAAACCATAAATATCAGCCTGTAGAGTATACTTTCCATAAAGGACTTAAATATAATTGGTCTGGTCACTTAGACACTTAGATAGCTAGATTTTTCCTACTTCATCTTGCCATGGGCCAGAAACACTGTATTTTTTTCCTACATCATGTTCTACCCTAAGAAGTTTCTCTGATTCTGTGCAATGATATACTATAGTTTAAGTGTAATTTTTAGCCCTTGTTTCCATTTAAAATATGTTTTTAAAAACATTGGTAATATGGGGATATTATCTAAAGGTAAGTCCCTCCAAACATAGCAAAATGGGAAAATGTTTCATTTTGCAGCTGTTACTGAGGATGGTAACAAAGTTTGACAGCTGTCATTTGGGGAAGTGAAAGAGCTTAATATATTACATGAATAAAGCATATTTTGCCTTTCTTAATGGAACATATATAGTAAGACCTCTAAATTTAGTATTCAGGACCATCATTGAACAACATAATTTAAAACTGTACAAACAATGAAATGCAATGCATTATAGCAACTCCAAAGGTATATAAAATATTATTTCCATGTGTACTGCACCTTATATCTTCAAAGAGTTTGAAAACAGTGACACCTTCGTCTTCACTAGTGCAATAAATACCCCCCCAAAAAACAAACAAACAAACAAAAAAGCTTCATGGCACCAGAAATATGTAGACAAACATGAAGAATCAGTTTTTTTTAAAGTTCGGCCTATGTTAGAGCAATCTACAATTTTTATTTGCTATATGGAAAACTTCACCTAGATATAACTACATTCTTGTGAATTTCCCATCTGTGGAGATGGCTGCCAGTATGAAACTTGTTTTCTTGCAGAAACTAAATGAGTATGCCCATTGCTGCTGAATGACAAAATGCAAAAAAGTGAAGCATCTGGATATGACAAAATTCTTCCTTGATTGTTTATAATCTCCACCTCCTAAGACACTAAATAATAAGCTTGCCAGAGCTGGAGCTAGAAAAGAACCAGTCACATCTGCCCATTTCATAACTGACCCTTTTTTAACACATATTAAAAGACTTCTTTCTTTTTGCTGGTTGTATTTCTGTATATTCCCCTTTTTTAGGGGAATTGCAGTTTAGAATCCATAGCTTTCATATGTCCTTCGATCTCATATGACTGGACATGCTGTATTTCAACACTGGCTTATGAAATTATTTGATTTCAAGTGCATTACTGCAGCTGTCCTACTGAAGTTCTGGATTGCTGGCATGGCCAGTTGCTATGGATTTTAACCCTTTTGTAGAAACAACTGATATCACAAGGATTGGCATTAAATTCCTGGACAGATTAAACGAAATAGACCAAGCTTATCCCATAGTTTATCACAGAAAATTTTATTCCTGTTCAGGTTGTTTTTTTAAAATAGGATAACAAAGTCTTTACTCCATGCATTACTGCAGAAGCTAAAGATCCACTTTAAGACTGGGAATGAAAAGTGGATTTTTCTCCTTCTAGCCCTCATGGGAAATTGTGTTAAAATTCAAGAACCTAACACTAGGTTGTACTGAATATTCCCATTGACTTCAAGCCATAAAAAGGAAAACTGTGGAGAACAGTCATATTCTGTCAGAAGGAGTATGGTTACAAACACTGTAATCTTCCTGACAGCTCTATTTCAGAAGTTAGCCAGGGAGAAACAGAAAATGGGGCCAGGCATCTTAAAAATCATGTACACATACCTCACACATACATACATACAAAACACTAAAGGAGAATAGAGGAAAGACAACTGGAAAGAATCACTGCCAATTTACCAAGTAGTAGATGAATTATCCTCAAGGGTTTCATCAGAAGCAGCAGCCACTTCATTTTAAGGTGAATTTTTATTTCAGTTTCAATGGAAATACTTCATCTCCAGTACCACAGGCTCATGACCAAGAATTTCATAATAAGAATTGTAGAGGCAAGTGTTTTCATTTCAATAGAGGCTTAGGTACTGTGTGTACCTTTTCAACTTTTAGTGTGATGAGAAGTATTTTAAAGATTCCAACATTCTCCTCACCAATGTTTTCAACAGGCAAAACTAGTGACTGCTGGCTAGTGACTAGATCTGTGTGACCTGTCTAGCTTTCTTACCACTGTTTCCACCCAGTATCCATTTGTATTTATTCTCCTGGTATGACGGTCAGGCCTCTAATCCTCAAGATGTTACAATACTGAAAGTAATTTTGAGGGGAAAGAAAGCAGTAGAATTTTCCCACGTTGGTCTTCCTTGCAGAAGAGGCACATTTCGCCTCCAAGCCTGGCAAGAAGACTCTTCAGTGCTACTACAATATTGGTTTAGGCTAAACTAAGAATGTCAAAAGATGCAGACCCATAGACTAGATATACATATTCTTCCCTTGTGTCAGCAACAGCTCTCACGCAGCAACAGATCTCATGAGTTAGCTGGATTTAAAAAACAAACCCAACTGAGACTGGAGCACACACTACTTTTCTGCCTACCCCTTGACAGAGCCGACCACGGAGTCCACGATGGGAGCTCAGGGACAGAGCAGGAACACGTGGCTGTGGGCAGGAGGAAAGAACAGCACAACCATTTTCAGCAGTGGCATGGATTAAAATTTGCTGAAGCTGATTGCAGAACCACACCTTTGTTTTGCTTGGAACAACAACTTCTGAATGATTCAAACTGTTCCAGAGAAAGGAGCAGATCGGGGCACTTCATTTCAAGTGCTTGAAGAGGACAAAAAACCCACAGATTCCCCGAACACAGAGGCTCTCCAGATGGCACAGAGGCAAATTACAGTATGTTTCCACAGCAGAGCTAGCCTTAGTACTCTACGCCCAAATGCTATGTTCACACTAACTCCTTACAAGCAATATTTGTAGTATTACTATGACTTCCTTCCTTTAAGTTAAGGTGGGAGTGCATGAGAGCTCTTTGGGAAGCCATGGAAGATTCACAGTATCGCAGAACATACTTGTCTGCAATGAATTTTATTAACATTGGTAGGCAATACTCACTGATCGCTGCTCATGTTTGTATTGGAAAGCTAAGAAAAACTTTGTGTTAAAATTTGAATAAACCTTGCAGCAGAGACAAAGTTAGGAAATATGGACAGGCAAAGGCTTTGAAGTATGCAAACACATTTCTGAAGGCCCAGCCTGAAAGAGTCATGCTGTTGTTCTAAATTTTGCTAGTTTGCTTCTAGAGAAGTAGGAAAATGGCCAGCTGCTCCTGTGCAATGGCTCTCAACAGTAGTACCTTAGTTTTACAGAAAACATGAAAGGCTGCAGAAACATTTTTTATTAGTTGATGACAGAAACATTAAGGATTTCATTTATATTTCTGTTATGAGCCTTAGAAGATCTTATCCTGGACACTTGTGTGTGCTGACTAATTGCGTAAGTATTGTTCATTTTGTATTCTTACTACTCTAAGAGTTTGTTCATGACGTTGGTTCGATAACTGTGAAACCCATCTGAACGAAAGGGCACAGAAGCTTCTGGATTTGATTAGTTACTTGTTTAATTGGTATTACAGCTAGCAATGCTAGAATATAATTTTCCCTTTGAGGGAAAACCTGGAGTTAAAAACTAGTGCAAATTCCACGTGACAGCAAGTAGTCTCAAGAGTTTTAAAAAGAAAAAGATGGCCAGCTAGACTTTCACAAGTTATTTGTAATTCCTTTTATTCATCTTGGGCACAGAATCAAACTTTAACGTTTTACGTAGAAAGACAGAATCTTTTTGAAAGATCTTTTACAAATCAGCAAGACTGGAAATAATTTGATAGAAGACTTACCGTGTATGCTCTTTCAGCCATTTCAGTAGAAACTCATTTTGGCTTTTTCTGAGGTAGAGATAAACCACAGCTAAGAGACAGTTATTAAATCTTCTTTATATATTCTGTATGAAATATATTAAACTACAAAAATACTATATTCAAATAAGGTTAAGGGTCTGACTTAAACCCACAAAGACATGGAAATTCAGAAATATTGTGTCTCCCTACTCTTTATGTTCCTCAGTGAGGCTAGGCACTGTAACAAAATGAGTTGTGCTCAGATTCCTTAAACCTCTTCTTTATGATACATTTCTTCTTAAAGGTTCTTTCTCTTTCATTTTGTATCTTCACTGTGGGCCCCTATTCTGCCCTGGAATGTATGCTTTTTTAATAATTGCTGGTTTTGTTCTAGTAAAAACACAGAAGCGATGAAAATGAAACAAACGTACATGATTGTTACCCTTAGTGACTAGCCATTTCTCTTTCTTTTAGCATGCAGCTTACAAATCCCATGATAGTGAAAAGCAGACAGATGTAGAACATACATGACTCTCTACAAGTGTGAACATACACTTCAGCCCCCTTTCTCCTCTGCTGCAGTTTTATTTACACATATGTGAATATTCATTTTATATTTACCCAGGGGAAAAAAAGGGGGGGGGGAGGGGGGAGAGTCTTGGGCTCTGCATTGAATTGCGATTTTGTAGCACAAAATGACATGGGGCTGTCTTCCATACTGAACTTCACTCCCTTTCCACCTCTCAACAGTGACTCGTGGAGGAGGCTCCTCATTTGAAAGAAAGGAGGACGCGCTAAGACCCCTCTTGAATGCTTCAAAACTGCCTCCCACCCTGTGCTGTAACAGCCTGCTCCTAGTGACCTCTGGGGCAAATTGCAAAGTGTGTCTGTGGTAACTTCAAGGACAAGCTCAAAGAGGGGAAATTCCATGGCGGGGCCAGGGGGAAGGGTGTCTTAGGAGGATGGCAGGTTTGTGAACGTCCTCTAAAAGTGCAAGCCATTCTGAGTTTCTCCTCATTCTTCTCTAACTATTCTTTGTTTTTATTTAATTCCTGCCAGGGCTTTATGCAGTAAGGCAACTGTCTCCACGGGGCTCTTACAGATCTACCTACATTCAACAAGTACTCGGAAACCTAATCTTTACAAATGCGGCTTGGGGAATCCCCTCCGCTCGCCTCAAAGCATCTGATTAACTTGCACGTTAAACTCTGCTCTATAAAAACACATGCTAAGGCTGCTGTTTCTGATGGTGAACAATAAATACTGACTAGTGATTCGCTTTACCTAGTACCCCTGTAAACTGCCTAAAAACACAAAAATGGAAATGGTGTTGATTACACTCTGATATCCAGAGTAAAGGCAGATCATTTCAAGAGCATCCACACACATTAATCTTTGCCACACAACTGTGGTAAGAAGGAAAGTAAAACAAACAAAATCTTTAAACAAATCAATACTAATATAGTACAAGGCTTTAAAATAACACCCACAGTGAATTATTATCTTAAGAACAAGGAACAGGATTTCAGGAGTTAATACAAATGAAGAAGTCTCTTAAAGTAGACATTAAATATCTCCTTAAAAGAGACGATTTCTGTTAAAGAGTAAGAGAAGCAGAAGGAAGTAGCCTTGATCCAGAAAAAGTATTTCTGCCTTATACAGCATAAGAGTAGCCAGTCATTCAGGAATAGCTCATCCATGAGAAATGGTGTTCTCCTGCTGCTGCCAAGGTCAGTCAGACCTGTTCTGATATGTTCCCTAAATGCTGACTCTGTCACTTACAGTTTTCCAAGGACTTCTTTAACATCTAGAGATTTTTTATTTTTATTGTGGAACAAAGCTGTGACATGAAACTGTCAAACAAGAAAGCCCAGAGAAGGATGATAGGGAGCTTTTATTAGATTTGAGGGTGACAGCTCCATTGAGAAAGGAACCATGTAGTTAGAACAAAGGTGGCCTGAAGTTCCTGGAGATACAGCAGGAAAGTGCGGAGATTTCAGCAAAGGAGGAAATTTTGTTCCCAAGACAGCAGTCCAACAATTTATCACACTCCTTAAAAACTAATGGTGGTTGACAAAAGGATGATGCATGTGTGTCAGCCCATCAAATGTGAATGAGTCTGGATTTATTTGCTACAACAGGAAACTCTAATGAAAACTCCCAACAGAGTTTTGCCCTGCCTCAGTCCTGACCTTCTGCACTTCAAATGCCAACTGTGCCACCTTGCGTGGTGATTTTCTGGTGATAACTACAAGCCCCTTGGGGACTAGATTAAAATCACTGAACTAGTTTTGCATTTTTCTTTCTCTGGTTCAAAAACAAAATGACAAGATAATAAACTGTAGTACCTTCTAGCCTTAGAAGTAAATTTTTACTCTGTTAACTCTTTGATATATTTATATGTACCCCAGCCATAGAGAACAGAATATCTCTACCAGTATCTTTAATTCTGGACTTGAAGTACTATTTAAAAGCACATTAAATAAAGTAGATAACCTACTCTCCTGTTGCAAGACTCACCTTGACCAGAAGTGTAAGGACCATCCAAGATGTTGCTTCACAGAGACTTTGTGAAAATAAACGAGGATTAAATTCTTCTCTGGCAAAAGACAGGGTTGCCATCCAACAATGTAAAAGGCATCTGATCCAAGTGGGAAAAAAAAGATAAATAAAAAAGAAAAGAAAAAGAAAAAAACATAGAATACAAATAAAAAGGCATTAAGGAAGCCTGTAAAGAGCTCGACATGCCAGGAGAATGCTTGCAGTGTAATTGCATGTTTATTTGGACACCGTACTGAAAAGAAGAATGAAGACATCATTGATCTAAATTGAGAACTGATTAATCATCTGACGGGCACCTGTCTTGAACAAAGACAATTCCCTTTCTGATGCTATGGAAGACCTAGTGTCACAGACCAGTCCTCAGGTTGACACAATCCATCTCTGCTTGTGACCAATCCTGACTTCTGGCATCCCTTTCTCCTGACCATTCAGGTACACTGTGTTGAAGAATACGTAAAATATTTACAAGCAGGGATATCCATTTTTATGGTATCAAATGGTTGTAGTGCTCTGTTTGTGAGATACCTGTAATCTGTATAATGCACTCCCCAAATAACATTGTTTTCATGGATAGGTGCTTTTTTAATGAAAAATCACAATGCCTTTAAACAGAATTTTTACTTCTGAAAATACAATTTTCTTTGAGAAAAAAAAAAAAAAAAGGAGCAATTTAAATCCCCAGTACACTCATCCACTGTATTTCAGACAAAAATAGAATGAAACCTCAAATTCTTGACCCCTATACTTCCAAGTGTTTTATGATTGATTTAGCAAGGTAAGTAGTAGAAAGCAGTAGAGTGGAAAACTGACAGCCTTAACACTTGCGTATATCTTGCAATGCAGAACTAGCATATATGTGATATTTCTGAGCCTTCCTGCATACCATGTGGACAATATATCTCAAGCAAAATCACCTGATAAGATAGGAAATATAAGAAGAAGGAAAAAAAAGGAACTTCATGTTTCCCTTTGATTCTCTAACCATAAAAAAAAAAGATTCTAAGGGTCTAGTGAAATGTTTTATTTCAAGACTGGACTACCTTTCTTAGGTCTGCAAGGCCACACTCAACTTGATAGCTTGAATTGAACCAGCTGGCAGTGTCTCTGAAGCATATGGGCATGAACCTACGCTGCAAATATGCAAGGTGAATTTTACATTTTCCTATCTGTCTTTTGGTTATTTAAGATCTTGATTCTCTGTGACATTGTGTTCTTAAACACTACTGAAGGCAAAGGAAGATGAGTGGGCTAAGAACCTTTTGTGAGATGCAAAACATAGTTCTGGTTCACCCCACATGCCCATTTCTCTCTATTAAATTTTCTGTGTATCACTTGCTTGTAACTAGAAGATTTTGTAATATGTTGGCTTTCTCTTTGCCTTGTAACAAAGGGAAGTCAGGGACTTTCCTTAACTATTTAGATTTGATCTTTACTTCCTTACAGAGATGGGAACGATGCATATTTATTTTCATGCATAAGTTTGATAACACAAAGCTGGTCATTTTCAGCACAAGTGAATAAATAAGGGAGCAAGGGCTAAAATAATAGAATTTCCTGTCTCTCTCATTACATATCTGACTATTTGATTTGACAGAATATTAGGTAGCATTGCAAAATGTATTTAAATACTCTTAAATATGTATTGCTATTAAGCTTTGATAACATATTACAAGTGTTTCTGTTTGTTTAAATATACTGATTTATACTCATTTATGAGGGTAAAACCAGAATGTCAACAGCATTTAAAATGAACCAATTTCTAAAGGATTTGGATTCATTCTGATGAAAACGCCAGATTAATTACTTTGTTTTAAATATTCTATAATCTTAATATAATTATCTTTTGATAATTCCCAGATTCCCAGATCCATGTGTCATACCGACTTTAAGGGCATAAAACAGGACATATACACAAAAGGGACAGACTCTTCATCCTATTATTACTTAATTAACTAATCTCTAGAAATCGATGAGTGCTGAGCTTTGTTCTCAAATGCTTGTCTGTGCCTGTAACTAAAGCAAGAACTACAGCAGCAGAGATCTTCCCAGCAAAGTCTCATGGCTCCCCTTCTGGCTTCTCTAGACCTCCTTGCTCCCAGCTCAGCCCACAAAAGCTTTTCCAATCCAGCTATTCTTACATATGTAGGAGAAAACTTCTCTTTAAAGAAAAGCCAACCTCATAAAAACGATCTTGGGCAACTATGTGAAGTAATGAACTATCATGACAGTCTCACGTTTCCTTCTTCTGCGGAAAACCAAGAAATGTTATCTTTATAAGAGAGGAGCAGACATCTTGTCTGCAGATCCCAACTAAAACTGGGTATCAGATGTGTAAGACTAAGATTAATATATATATACACACACACACACACATATATATATGATACTTTCACCTCTCTTTGGCTGATGACATGATAAATACCTACTGATAGTCCCCAATACAGTAGACAGTGCTGCTGAGGGAGACCTTAGGGCAGACAAGAAAATAACTTGTCATCTTGGACACACTTTTTTGGGTCTATTTATTCTAAAGCTCTGACCATTACAGCCCTACATGAGAACATGTGAATGACTGCACTGGCTCAGACCAAGCTGGTCTACTGCCTCCAACAGTAAAGGGTAGAAGAGTAAGGAGAGGGCAAGCATGTCTGATACTCGCCCCTTCCTTCCAGGGTCTCTAGCTCCAGTTATTTTCAGCTCAAGGGAGTTACCAATCTTTTTATGGTTTATTAATGGCCTCTGTAGGTCCCTTTGAAATGCCTGTCGATCTGTGTTGTGAATATCTTGCATCCACAATGCTGGCCGGTTCACACCAGTTCTCCACTGCATGGAGAATACAACATAGCCCCAGCAGATAGTATTCAAAATTGCAGCTTCTTTAGTATCAGTGGATACAGGAAATGTTTCTCAAAGCATTAATATAAGCATTCATATAAGAAAAGCAATAATACTCTTCTCATAGGCTGGTATATGAACCTCTGTCAAAACTATTTCGGAGACATTTACTTGAATGCTGAATGGCTTTAAAGCCTCAGTCCCCTTCTGATCAAATGTTCTTTCAAGTACTTAAAAAGTGATTAATGCCCTTTAATTTACTGCATCTTTGTTTCTAGAAAATGCATCTACATGAGCTAAAATGCCCATGTTTGAATTATTCTGGAAATGGCTTTGCTTTCTCAATCCACAGGCAAAAAAATCTACAACAGTATTAGCATTTTCAGGTGCAGACTTCACAAATGCATTATCCAGGGGGAAAAAAAAAAAAAAAAAAGAGAAAATGTCTCCCACAAGAGAACACTTTAGAGATTAATAAATATAACTTTTGAATTTTTCCATTTTATGGGTAATTGCAACAAATCTTGGGTGTTTTTTTATCATCTTGATGATTAAATCATATATACAAATAGTAGTAAAAAAATGTATAATGTGCAAAGTCTGTGCCACTAAGTACTGAAAATAACCCTAAGTGTTACATAAAGCAAATGGTAAAGTTATAAATGCCTACAGACTGACACCTAAGAACTGGAAACCTCATTAGGCAATAGTCAGTAATAATTCATATGAATAAAAATCTAAATCTGTAGTTTTTTATCATATGTTAGTTACTTGGGTGTTGACATCTCTAGCTCCGTATTAGCCTAGCTGCTAACAAATGAATGCACATGAACTTTTATCTACAGAATCTTTTCTAGAATCAGTAGTTTTATATTTTTTCTTCACAAAAGGCTGAAAAATAATCCATGCCCCATGAAGTTCCTCAAAAGCAGCCTTTCAATACTGATCTTGCAATCTGTCTCCCATTCACTTCAAATTATGTCAAATTATGGTTCACATACCAGCCATTTCTAATAGTGATCTATCTATCAAACATCACGTAGTGAGATTTCTTGCATGGGAAAGTCTTTTTTTTAGGATTTTTAAATGTTCAGAATGCCTTAATCCAAACATATGAGTCACACACCAAAAAATAAGTGATTTCTTCATTACATTAATATCTTTCCCCTTGTTTTTTGGAGCTGCTTCTGCATCGTATTTTGAAGCTTTTCTCCATGGCCATAAGAAACACAAACTTTATTGAGAAATGGAAAGGGAGATTCTTTTGTAATTGCATGGAGAGACAGAACTTGAAGGAAACCTTTTTATTTGTCACATTAGACTTGAATTATGTTGAACAGACAACTAAGAACCTTCAGAGATATTTTTGTTCAAATAATACCAAATAAAAAAAAAAGTCTTCGAACGCTTTTTTCTCTGAGTTTTCAGTATTACTTTGTTTTACTTTTAAGGTAACTAAGCTTCACTGAAACTAGGTTGTTAGACGTACAGAAGAGACACTATCTTGAAGGACTTCACAAAATCAAAATATCTGAAACATTGATTATAAATCCTCACCCAAAAAGTGATTTGCCTCAAATCTGAGATTTGCTCCCCTTCATACTGAGGCAACTTGAAATGTTTTTTCTTCCAATAACTGTGAGAGACTTTGGTTTGAAAATGTGCACTGCATTTCTTTCTAAAAGTTCTTCAGATTCCAATCTTTTTGTGATGCAAATGTTCATGAGCTCATATGGTAGATGTAAACATTCCTACTAATCTTGACTTGCTTGGAGGTCATTTTTTACTTATTTATTTATTTATTTATTTAATGGAGAAAGAAAAGACTCTCTTTTCTTCTTATAGACAACTTCTTTGTGTGGCAGTATTTTGTTAGGTATGTCCCTCGTACCTCGGATGGACAACGGCAGAGAGACCCAAGTGAGTGAGATATTTTTATTACCAGCTATCTGGGGTCCAAGGCTCACCCTAGAAGGGGTCTTGCCAGGGACCCCGAGGCATCTGTGCGAGAGTTTTTTATACATTTTAAAGTAGGGATATAAAATCATTAACTCCCCCTTATGCTGTTTTGTCCTTTCAGGATTGGCTGATTCTTGTCCAACACCTGCTTCTTTATCTCACTCTTTGAAGTTTTTTCCCAGACTGTCCAAGTGTGGGGGTATTCTTTAGGAAGTCCTTGATGTATGCTATCCATGCTCCTAACTGCTCAAGTGTGGTTTTTCCAATCTGTCCAAGTGTGGGTGGATGATTTAGGGGTGTCCTTGATGCGTGCTATCGAGGCTCATCATTTAGGATCTCCCAATTAGCCCATGTGTGGGTGGTTTGTCCTTCAATTTAAGTTCAACTCTGGCATCTTTCTGGAGTCCGTTCCCTTCCACGTCTTCTGCCCCGATGAAAACCACCAGTGAGACTCAGCAGGAAATGCAGCGAGGTTGCTCATGCTGTCCTGAAGCTACCCAATCTCCCACTGCTTCTGTTGGCTAAACCTTGTTTTCCCAGTCCACCCCTCTCCTCCCTGTCACTGCCTGGATCCCCAGCCTTTCCCAATATCCCCATTTTGCAGCCAATTTTACAGATCCTTCCAGCTTGGATCGCCCCTTTCCCCGGCTTCTCCTTCCTCCTCTCTTTGCCCACCTCCATCCGCCCCCATCCTTTCTCCCCTCCTGGACGCGCTGGCCTCAGCTCTGCCCACACCTGGCCACGATAACGCAACTGGCCCCAGCGCACGGACGCGCTTCAGGGGCGTTTGCCCAGGGCACGGTCAGGCCCGGGGCCCCTGTCACACCCTAACGCCCGCCCTGGGGCT
>JAVCKT010025333.1:27257-37922 GCA_032273925.1 Rhynchotus rufescens | reverse complement strand
AAAATATATAAAAAAAAAAAAAAAAAAAAGGCAAAAAGCAAATGAGCAAATGGAAAATTTTACTGAGCCAGACTTGCCCTTCAGTCAGCCTTTATGGAAGGTACAGAGAAATGGTGGGGGCTTCTTTATATGTGCGAGTGATAAGAGACTTTTATAGACATGCTGGCTTTCTTAAACATACTGGCCATGCTATTTTTGCAAAACTTACACTTTTGTGGAAGATTTACCTAGGTAAGGACTGTCAGATACATCAATTTTGAGCCTAATAATTAGACATGGTTTGGTATCAACTGTAAGGGAAGTTTAAGTATTATTAAGAACAGTAAATGATACATCATTGCAAAGTAGCACTAATAACTATGCTTAAACATTTTCCATAGCAAGGAGCTTTGCAAGTGAGAATGACAAAGATTCATTATTACAAATACTTACATATTTTGATGTCTTGAGTTAGATTCCAAGTTTCATTTTACATCAGCAACCACATCGTTGACTGCATTTTTAAAAGATGCTAAAACATAAGCAACCGAAAGCAGAGCTGCATTACAGCGTGGGGAACTTTTGGCTGAATTTGGATTTTGTGCCTCTGCAGAGTCATTGAAATCTAAAGGGAGGTGATAGCTGCGCTTCTCCAGGAGGACCCCTGGGAAGGAATTGTTACTGGGTCAAAAAGGCTTCTCCACGTTTGTCAGCGCTCTAGGAAGAGAAGCCAACTCGTTGCCTCCCTACCCGTAGCGTGAGGCTGGATCGCAGTTTGAGTCTGCACGTGGGTCGAGGGGAGGACGGCGCTGGTGAAGCTGCGGGGCCGCCGGGCTGCTGCACAGCCCCTGTGGCCCGTGAGCCCTCTGTGCAACACCAGCTCCTGTACGAGCCTCTTAACTCTCGCCTTAACTCTAGGCTAACCTCTCCCTTGTCCAATTATGTCTTGAATGTCAATTAACTCTTAGGAGGTAAAAAAAAAACAATGTAAGAAGAAAACCAGGACTCTGCTTTATTTCTGATGAAGCAAACTCTTGGTTCCGCTAAGAGCTCACACTCCCTGGGATTTTCAAGAGTTGCTGGTAGAAAATAGAGAGGAATGGCAAATGGAAAAGATTGTAATCTGACAGCAAGATTCCTCCAACATGATGCACATTCAAGCTGCAGTGCTAGGAGCAAAGGCATCAATGAGGAGATGGAGCTTGCTGGACATCTGAAGGTGTTTGTGCACAGATGGTGCCGAGGCAAAGTCTGTAAATTTGAGACCTCCAGCACTTTCAGGTTTGATAGTGTTTTCTAGCAAGAACATCTAACATGCTTCCTGGATTTGAGAGCTCTGCAGACCTGCTGGTTGTGATGGAAGGCCCTAAAGTGTATCCCGAATGAAAAAATATCTCTTCCAATGGAGATTCTTCCAACTGACAGTGGAAACAAAAAGCTGCCAGAAGTGAAAAAAATATATATATATGTATTTCGCAGACATGAAGAGAAAACTTTTAGATTGTGCAGCATGGTAATAGTAGGCTCATCTTTTGATGAAAATCAGGGAAGACCCTGAAGCTGTAATTTTGGATTAACACCAGGGCCATTTTTGTAAATCACCATAGTAACTCTTGTAATAATGCTGAGGAGATTACAGCATTGCTGTCAGGAGAACTTAATTTGTTCAGGACTTTTTTAGGTTATGAAGTCAAACACTTTTAGTCTGAGAATGACAGATTTAAGGATGTCTTGATTTTGTTCTTTTGTATGTCACCGTTGGCAGAAAATGATGAAATGAAAGAGTGGATGTGGAAACAGGTGATCATACCATTGCCACTTTATAAATGCAGCTCAAATGACATCTGGGTTCAGGCTTCCAGACCTCCTTAAATCTCACATTTTCCAACTTTTAGAGCTCTTAAATTTGTAACACAAATCAGAATCTTTGGAAAATAGCCCTTGTGTGTGTGTACCGACTATCTGGATCGCATTGATGACATTTGTTGCTATTGTCTATCAGGAGTGCTTGAGTCTCCTCAGCACTGCAGCCAAGATTTGCTCTGCTGCTGTTAGCAGAAGGGAGAAACAGGAGAGTTTCACTGGGGAGAGCAGGGTCAGGACTTTCTCTAGCTGGGAAACTCTTGAGCTCTGTTTCCTTTCTTTCTATGGATGCTTTGATGTGGGCTGTCATGAGGCATGCTCCTGTGTTGCAAGTTTCAGTGTTCTCCTGTTTACAGGAGAGTGCTTGGGTTTGGATGTTATTTTTCCACAATGCCTATATTTTGTAGAGGAAGCTGAGCATAAGTTAGGGCCTTGGTAATTTTCAACTGTTTATATTCAAATAAAACCTCAATTAAAGGCACTTTTCTATCTCACTGTCTTTTTCTGCGGGTTTTCAAAGATGTGCTGTAAATTATGGAGCTGGTTGAGTTTATTAAGACTAAAAATAAACTATAAATACTCCTTGAACTCCAAGTATAGGTATTGTGGCCAGAATAAGAGTAATATGCATGTAGTTAAATGTGCAGTTATGAAATAGGAGAAGCCTATATGTATCCTTAAAATCATATACAGTTCCTGTGCTTATACAAATGTGCAAAGTAGCACCTGTAAAATGTATATTCATATTTAACATTCTGAATTTGTGTAAATTAGTTCTAGTAAAAGCAGAGGATTTAATATAGAAAAACAGATTTGTCCCCTAATGATTTTCTTTGGAGCAACTAGAAAGTTTTTCTTGTATGTAATAATGAAAACTCAGAAACAAAGATGTTTTTGAAATGGAAAAAAGATGTTATTCCATTGAATTACATTTTTTATGAAGGCCCTTATTCCAAAGGACTTTCTCAAATAGAACCCTATAGAGGAAATACTAAAACAGCATTCTCTAATGTGACTGTTTTTTTCACACTTTTCAGAAACTCAAAATGTAAATACTTGTATATATTGAGAAGAAAATATGTAGGATTTTAATCAGGAAGAGGACAGAAGTAAGAGGAAGACTGCAGACTTTTGGGAACAAGAAATTAACTGCAAGTTAATTGTACTAGAATGGAAGAAATGGTGAAGTTTTCCCTCAGACAGGGAGGTAATGAAGAGCTCGCAGTCCGGATAACTCAGAGTAGGTGTCCTGAGGGGTCCTAGCCAAAGCTGGACATCGTTTCCATTAGGCACCCTATAAACTCCCAAACAGGGAAAGCTGAACAGCTGGCAAAATATTTAACTGTTAAGGAAAATGGATACTGCCGGAGGAGCTTCAATTCTCTGTACTCTCAGGACAGACAGGGGGTACCTCCTACAGACTAACTTTCATGGGCAGTTCTCGAGAGTGCTTCAGAAGTCCATGGTTCAAAGACCTGCTGTGATAACAGGCCTATTTTAAGGAAAGCAGCCAAATTCAGACCTACATGACAGTGCCGTTATTAGGATTAGGACTGTTGAAGTTTCTGCTTGGTTTTAAACGTTCCATGAACGTTCATTTACAGGAGTTTTTACAGCGCCTAACGCCTCTCTTTCTGTGGACTCACATGGAGACTGACTCCAAGCAGTGTTTGCTGCCTCACAGAGCAGGCCGCAGGCTGTGGAGCTTTCCCCGCGTTTCGAAGAGCCAGATACTTTCTGCAGTCCATGAAATGCCACGTTAGCTGTTCCATCACTGCCCTCGTCTGCTGCTTTCTGGGCTCGCTGCTCAGTAGACACCTTGGCGTCCTACTACAGAGGTTGTGTCTTTGGCAGCTGATTCACCATCTCCCACTACGGAGAGTCTTTTAAGAAACTCAAGGCCAAAAATACCCGGAAACCCTATTGTGACAGTTATGCTGGTGAAGTCGTTTAAGAAGAGTAATGGGGAAAAATGTCCTCCCAAAAGTAGATCTGCTGAGAAGATCCATAATTAGCTACAGAGGAAGGAGGTCTGGAGAAACACGTGGTGAATTACTGTGCCACCACACATCCTATTTCCCCACTCGGAAGACTGCTCCTCTCTGCATCCCAATTTGTTATCTCTTAACTTGGGTGAGCACTTCATTTTTCTCAGCAGCAGGTCTTACTTCAACCCTTTACTAGTAGTTCAATACTTCGTGCCTGTAACTCTTTAAAAAAAGGGAGGATGGTAGGGAGGGAAAGACAAATTTTGTGTTGAAAGTAATTGGGTACAAGGAGCAGACTACTGAGATTTTTTTTTCCTTTAGGACCTCTCCACAGTACTCTATAAAGAAAATTTTACAATTTTTTTTTCACCTTCTTCTCCTCCTTTACAACTGCTAGTTGACTGCATAGTTGAGAAGCAGGCATATGAATTCTGCTGCACAGAAATAGTTAAAAAAAATCATCCTAAGGTTATTAACCACACCAGTGCTGGAGAAATGAAAGGACCTAGATATGCCCACAGAAAAGGGTAAGAGAAAGGTCAGAAGTAGAGCTGGAATGCTATACCAAGTTTGAAATCTCTAGTTATGGCAGCATATTTTGTATATAGGGTTATTACTCTTTGGCAAGCATTGCTATATCTAAACACTTTTGGGTGGGCTAAGGATAAGTTTCAGTTTAACTCTGAATTTCTTGCTTTTGCGGTTTTAAACTTTAGTTTATAATAACATTTCATGAGCATCAATTTTTATAGTAGAGTTCATTTGTAGAAAGGGCTATTTTTACACAGTGCTCGTGCTAATAGACATCTTTTGCATTTGGTTTTAAAAGGTGAACTTCGTTATGTTTCTCCTGACAAAGCAACGTATCAGCCAGGAGACAGAGCCATGACAAGCTGTTTGCAGGATAATTCAACAAATCTCGTGTTTTCTTAGTATTTTGTCCCATTATCCCAGAAAGGAACGGAGTCCTGAGTACCCTCACTGTGCTTCAGTGTGTGAGTTGAAATGCACTCCTGAGTATCCTGTTGCACCAGTTGTGTCGGACTGCTCATGTCTGTCACCAGTCATTTCCTACTACAGTCTCCTGTTCTTATTATTGTGCATTTAGACTCAGTGCAGTATAAATATAAAGCTACTCTCTTTTTAGTGTTAAATTTTTAATACCTTTCAGCATTTATAATGATTTCATTAGAGTACTGAACAGAAATAAACTTGATTTTTTTGCAGAGATGCCACTGTATTTGAAAGAAGAGCAGTTTATTTCCTCACTTGGAAAAGCGTGTGTACAGTACACTGTGTACTCTGCTCTGTGTGTATCTGTGTCTCTAAATTAGTTTATATCACCTGTTATAAAACTCCTTTTCTCCCACCACTACTCTGAAATTGCCTTTCATACTCAGTCTAACCTATGAATTGGTCTTGTGAGTGAGTCACTCCAAGGTTGTTGTTCTTTCCTTATAACCATATTTAATATAAAGTACTGTGCTGTCTGTTATGTCCGTCTTGTTCGGATGGAACAGTGACTGCTGAGATGGAAAAGCATAATGCAATATCAGAATACATTTAAATGTAATAACATACCCAGAATCTTTCTTTTTATGGCACAAAAATAACCTTTCCCCTGCTCTTATTGCTACTTTGGCTTTTAGAGTCTTGTGGTAGCAGAGTGTTTGAATCACAGGCTTGGCCTTGCAGCCCTTAACCTAGCAAAACTTGTCCAGGGTGAGTTGGCTTCCTTTGAGGACTGTGATTTGACCTGCTGTCAGCTATATAGCCCTATATTAGATGCCATTTGCTTTTAAATAAATTTACATAGGTTTTGCCATTCTAAAATACTGTGCACCTTTCTTGTATTAACAAAATGAGACTCAAGCTCATTTTTCAGGATTAGTGCATTTTATACATACTAGCCCTACAGAAACTTTACTGAGAACAATAATTTTATTTTTGTTGTTGTTTTTGTTGAGTGTTGCATTTCCTGTGAGTACATGTGCCTTTCAAGGTCCATCAAAGGCAAAGGTTTTAAAGAGCCAGTGATAACAACTTAACAACTACAGTTTCAGTAGCACATGTAACTTCATGTCCTGCAGTTGCAAAAACTGTGGCTAAGATTCAGTTGACTAACTTCTTTTCTGGAAAAAAAAATACTAGTTTGATTTTTCCTGGATGTTTTTTCAGTCCAAAAGGATGACTATCAGAAAGGCAGAGGTACGTGCAAGCTATAAACTGTGCAAAGAGATAAATGCACACACTGACAATCACTGCAGTACTCCCTACAAGATTCCCTGCACGTTGTTCCTCCCAGGAACCAGGATAAGCAGTACCAACAGTTGATACAGACCTTAAGAGCTTTAGGGAAACTGCCATGCCTGAAAACTTACTTTTTTTTGTAAAGCTACAGCATGACTTTCCATATGTGCTCATTCTACCCTTTCAAAAGTGTGTGGCTGGAGCAAGGCCGGGGCATTTCCAGGCTCTCCTGTCACATGTCTCCCATGTCACACATGGGACATCTCTGTACCTTCTTGAGGGCCAACAGTTGCCACTGCTAAAAAGCACCATGTTTCACAAGTCGGTACATAAAATTAAATAAACATTATATTTTTCTTCAATACATGAGTGTTGTCCGCTGTTGGCTTTGAGCTGTTTCTTGACCTGGTTTTATGTTACAACTTTGTTGCTATAATGCACAGCAGCTTGGATGATGTGAATTTATGACATCCTGACTCTTCTGCTGTAACTTCCCACGCAGGCACTTCGTGCCTCTGTATAAGGATGCTCCTCTTTGAAAGTGGTCTTGCATTATTATTTCATGTGCAGCCTTTCTCCAAGGCAAGTTTCAGCTGGATCTGTGAGCTAGTCTGGTTTGCCATGTATGAAAGCTAACAAGAAAGCCAACTTTTTAGTTACAGAGACATTTTCCATGGGCTTTAAACAGGTTCTGAAAGTGTGCCCTAACATTACATAAGGATTTAATGCAAAACAGTGAATACACTTCTGATTCATATGCTAGTTTGGTAGGCACTGGTCTCTCTTTGTGCACAGACGCCACGTATGCATCTACCTGGGGTATATTTGGAAAATGCCTGTAGACACAGTATTATGCAAGTAATGAAATATCTTAAAACTCAACAGTGGCTGCAATCCTGATAGCAAAGAGTTGTGCTTAAAACCAGATTGAATGTGATTTGGCCTTGGCAGCCCTGGCTAACTGAAGTGTTTAACAGCCACCTTAGTGTGCAGCAGTTTAAATCTGTCTTTAAAAGTGTTTCAGGAATCATTTTAAAGTAGCATAAGTCTGAAAATATGAGATATACAGAAGGAAATGTTTCTGTCTGTCATGAAAAATCTCTAGCTGGAGGCTGCAGTGATTGTGAAAAATGATAGTATCTCAGCTATCCAGTCTACATTTTTGACTGTCAAAATTTGCATGTATTTAATGAACTGTTTTAAAAACACTGCTCTTAGGATACTTGTCAAAATATTTTCTATAATGGACAAATTTAAATCTAATTAACATATTCATATTTTAAACTTATGGTCATTTTTTTTGTTTTATCCAAAGAACTGAATAATTTAGCATATATATCTCAGGTTTAAATTGAATTTAGATGATGTCCAGTCAGAACAGATGTGACTCATCGATACAGCCGATCATCAGTACATAATCATATGTTAATTCATTAATTCATTAATTAATACTCTACTGAATGAATGAAGACTACATTCTTCACTACAATCTCAGTAATTGTGGAAATCAAAAAAGTTGTGAATAACAAAATGGAGATAAAACTTCATCTGGTATTTGTGTTTTGTGTAAACCTGTACCACTTATAAATAAAGGTACAGGAACAAAGAGGCCGGACAGTAAATAAGACAACATCTGTATAAGCTCTGTGCAGAGTTATGAATAATCTTTTGTTAGTTTCCCCAATAATTCAGTACAATCAAATACATAGATGTAATGTCACGTAATATTTTTTCTAGAATCAACAAATATGCCGTGGCCTTGAATTGCTAGCAGTACAGATGTGGCTGATAAGCTCAGTAGCTGGAAAACTGATCTCATAAAAGCGAAAAGTTAGATCTTTAAAAGAATCAGATGAAAACAGAACCTTTATGTTACAGAAACAGAGTTTGTCCAAGTACTCCCTTACCTAAATCGAGACAAGTAGTTATGATACGTTAAAAAGAAATATGCAAGTTTAGCACTGATAGACTTCAGGCTCCAGGTTGGTCTATTAACAATGAATGTAATAGAATTCTGGATTAAGGAAATGGGCTATCAATTTTCTCTATCTTCAGAAAATTTTCAAGAGGGTGACTTGATATCAGTGGTTAAATTAGAAACTTATTTATGATTGCAGAAGAAGACTATATTGCTTTCTAAGGTTAAAGTAAAGGTAAAGCTTTGGTTTGGGCATTCAAATGAAAACAGGCAGAGAGATATTACCCCTAGCCTTCTTATTTATTTTATTTTATTTTATTTTATTTTATTTTATTTTATTTTATTTTATTTTATTTTATTTTATTTTATTTTATTTTTGTTTTGTCTGTGACTTCCAAACTTATAATATGTATGTAAAATTTTGTTAAAATAAAAAGATGAAGCATATGCTTTGGCATGCAAGCCTGTGTATAATGAATGATACATGTAATTCATGTGAAGAACCTCTCCAGATAAGGAGTTTTCTAATGCAGAACGATCACCAAAGTTGCTAATGGGGACCCCTGTGTGTTCCTCACTGAGGTAGCTCGTGTGTATATTAACTGTTCCAGTAATGTTGTGCTGTACAGTTCTCTTTGCACTGTGCTGCTCACTAATCAGTCCCAGATTTCTGGATGAATTTCCATGGAGTGGGAAATTGGGTTCAATTCACAGAGGCAAACTGCATTGAATCCGTGTATAAAATGCCCAGCATATTTTAGAAGGCTGATGTGTTTGTTGGATTAGGTTTGGGGCAGGCAGCAGACTTTATCCGAGATGTTTGTGGAGCTGTGGTCTGTTCATCCACCTGTGCAGAGGGGCTGGCATTTCTGTGATGGTGGCACTGGGTAGTCCCTGTGGGGCTGGCTCGCAGGGAGCTGCAATGTCTATGTGGGTCCTGCTGGGATGAGTGGCACGTGGGTTGTCAGTACGCGGAAAATGGATAGCAGTTTGGTGTTTCCTCTTCCATGCTGTGTATTTCAGCTGAAACTCTGAGCAGTAGCATTTGTAGAGTTCAGATATATTGAATGAAATTAATACCTTTTGTAACTTGGCCTGCTTTGGTTCAGCACTCATAGTATATTTATATGCTAGTAACATCCATATTTAGTGCTGTATGAATTAATAACACTGTATTTAATAAATATCCTAAATCTACAACTCTAATCATTGTGCTATTTAATTTGGGGCTAATAACTACTTGCCAGCCTAATGTGTAGTCATGTAGTTGGGCAGATGTACAAAAATGTCATTAACTTGTTTTGATTTGCAGGCAGTGATGTATGTGGCGCTGCCTGTGAATACTCCTGCTTTTCTTACACTACCACTACCTCATTTGCCAAATATGGCTATGATCCTTTGTCCATGTTAATTGAGAATGGCATCCTTATTCATCATGTGCAGGGGCTTTCTTTCAGCCATTAAAATGCTGTCCAAAGACTGCTCAACTGAGGAAAACTACAGAATAATACAGAGGGCTTGTTTATCTGTTGTTGTAAGCCTTCTGTTTCATCCCCTTGTAATAAATGGGAAGAGGAACTCTTGTGTCTGAGTGCAGCGCTGTCGCTAAAGAGCAGAAATTCCTTTTGAAACATCACCATTAATAACTGGCCCAGGACTTGCCTGAAATACTTTCATCAGCAATGTCTCTGTTCAGTGTTTCTTCTTCACTTTTTTTTTTTTTTTGACCTTCTGAAAAATAGTGAAAAACACATTAAGATAATTTACATTAGTTGTCAAAAACTGTGTTTCTTTCTTCGGTAATAAAGGTTTCCATTCCTTGATTAAATTTATGTTTATATTTGACATTTTCCAGGGATGCATAAATTTGTATGACAGTTAAAGTCTACATACTCCCAGTACCTAGTGCCAGCTTGAGTTGAATTTGGACACATCACATAAATAAAAGTGGTTTTATGTTTCACCTTCATCTGGTAGGTGAGCACTCCACCTTTTCTTGTGAAACATAATCGGTTTTGACATGGCAAAATTAGATCCTGGCTATTTATTATCTGCTGAAATCAAAAACCATAACTGGGGAAGCATGTGGTAAGTCCATTGGAGCAGCTTGCATGCAGAGAGGAAAAGGGGAGGCATTCCAGTTTTATAAGCTCAAGGTGATTTTCTCTAACACCTAGACCGTTTTAATTAATTACCCTGAAAGATTGAGTAAATTATTATTTGAATACTTTATGGCATTACATGTTAACATTTCAAGGACAAAGTGCTGTACTTTGCTTTTCACCAATGCTTCATCTGTCAGAATATATCTTCTGAATTTATGTAGTATACTACAGTGTAAAGGGTAGTCAGAACTTGAGTACTGTGAATTATTACAAGGAACCTCAGTCAAATATGATCTACTGAAATGGAAGCCCTAATATTTATGGACACCTGGTGGGAACCCACAAATTAAGAAAAGCACAGATCTTGCTTCTTAAGAATTAAGATTTTTAAAATCCTTTTCTTACATGAATTCTTACTCTTTCTGACATGAAAGTATAATCTGAATGCCATTAAAACGTTGGTTGCAATAGAGGGTACAGGCTTTGCTGCTAATGGCATTTCAGCGAGGTACAGCTTGGCACTTCTGCAGGGAAAGCTGGTGTTTGATTTGCACTGCTCATA
>JAVCKT010025333.1:0-27218 GCA_032273925.1 Rhynchotus rufescens | reverse complement strand
GAGTGCGCCGAGCAGGTCCATGTCCTCACTGCTTGCCCCTTTCAATTTTGACCTTTTAGCTTTGGCAAGAAGTTGTGGGATATGAAACTGATACCTGCTTGGTGGAGATACCTGTAGGTTTCACTAAACCTGTCTAAATCTGTAGCATATGCCAAGTGTTGGGAGCTGTTTAGATGATGTTTGTAACCAAAGCATCAGCAGTGCTCCAGCTTTACTGTACTCAACAGATATAATCTTTCTTCCACTGGAAGAGCATACAACCTTTTAGTAACTTCATCCTACCATCAGTAGATTAGATTAAATCCCCATTTACTGCATTATATTAATATTTTCAATGGCACACTAATCCAAGAAATAAATGTGTCAGTTTCTATGGCTACACTGTAATGGGCACAGCCATACGAGTGTGCCTTAAGGCCACAAAAAAGACTTAATGTACAGATTGAATAGGAGCACATTATTTATTACTAAGCTATCAAGCTGAGAAAATTTAGTGATCTCATTTTTTAGATTTGCTCATTTGACCTGGGCCAATTTGCCTGGCTGATAATATTGAGTATTTAATACCACAATGTTTTCTCAGTTTTAAGGATAAAGTGATTTGCACTAATTTCTTTCAGGACAGTTTTGTGGAATGAATGATTTTTATGCTTCTGCAATATATTTATTGATAGTTTTTCACAACTTTTGTGGCTTGGGAATTAATTGATACTCTTGCATGCTGTCGACACATTAGAATCCAGATGCACTGCAAAATAAAAGATATGCTCTTTTTCCCCCTCCTCTTACATATGACCCCCCAAGCCCTAAGAAACACAGTGACATTTTGGGTTGGAAAAAACTTAAGCAGAGCAGCATGAGTCTCGGGGACTCCTGTGGCCCCATGCCTGTGGACGGGAGGCTGGGGAGTCTTGGAGGCTGATGCCCGTTTGTTGCTCACAGGCCGAGCTCACGCCGCTCATCCCTTTGCTGCAGCGCTGGCACTCGCCACTGTAGTCGCTTCCCGGGGAACTCCAAGCAAGGAGCTTGGTTCCCTGAGGCAGGTGCCTCTTGCTGCCTGCCGTGGGATGGTTTCAACGTGAGGAAATCGGCCACCTGTGGAGCAGGCGGCCTGGAGCCGCGGCACGAGGGCCAGCGGCAGCGGTGACACTCGCGGGCGCCGAGCCGGTGCCACGCGGGGCATTGCCCTGCTCCTTCATGCCAGAGGAAGGATCGGCCTCTCCAGGGATGAATTATAGAAGCAAACCCCTCGGGAGCCCCGTTTGGCTGCGAGCTAACGTCAAATGGCTGCGGGGCCTGCTGGTTAGAGGAGGTCTGGGGTGAGACACGGTCAGGCTCTCGCCTGCTGGATGAGAGGCAGAGGGAGCAATGAGGCCTGTGGGAGAGCAGGTTTCCCCTCACCTAGTTTCTCCTTGTTTTCGAACGTCAGGATGCTTCGGGAAGTGGCTTGGCTTGCTTGCGGGCTACCGAGTCATCAAACAGTGTAACTTTGTGAAAAATCTGTTACTTTGAGGAATCTGCAGGTTAGCTTCTTTCTGGGGCAAAGCTTGGGATTATGGTGTTTTCAAAAGGTTTGTTGAAAGACAAACTTGTTCCTGCAAAATATTCCTTTACACTTCCTAAGAGAACTACTAATAACACTTTTAGATGGCAACACTTGCCAAGAGCTGACATTTTCAGAATTTCAAATGTCAATAAAACTGCTTTAAACATTGTAAGGAGGCTGAGTGAAGACAAGGGAGACTTAGCAGAACATATTAGTGGTTTTAACAGGGGTCTCCCAGTCTACTTAAGCCTTAAAATTTATGTTCTGGAAAAGCCCATTTCCAGTAAGTCAAAATAACCTTCATGACAAGTTTTATCAACATAAATGCTCAAAGAAAGTGACAGATATGCATATTATATAGCTCACATGGAGTGTGAACATAAAATTTTAACCCCTGAACTAGTTACAAATAAAATAGTGTGTCCACAAAGCAGTATAGATTTGGGAAAGCAAGGGGTAACATCTTTGTCACCTTATAAAGACTAACATTTACCTGCTTTTTTTTTTGTATATGTTTACCATTATCAACACTATAATGGGCATACTCTTAAGTATATTTGTCCATTCAGGCACATCTAGCCTAACTACCCACTGATTATTATGTAGTCTTACTTGAGGTCAGAGTAATTGAAATGAAAAAAAATCTAGAACTTTTTACAATATAAATGTCAGAGAAAAAGAGAAAGTTTAAGATCTTTGGGTCTCCATGCGATAAACAAAAGTACAATTATAGTGACTTTGGTAGTTTGAGTCATAAACTGTCCCTTTACTGAGTGCAGTGTTTCCAAACACTGAATTTTCTTGGCCTGTTATGTCTTTCACATTCAGTGGTGCATTCTGGTATCCTAAAAACTCCTGATGTCCTGAGCATGTAGTTAGATTGGGAAAGGAAGCCTATGCAGCAATGCAAATCCTCACTTAGTGCGAGGGAATTAGACCAGTTAAACTGCTGCAGCTTCTTAATTCCTGTTTGCTGTCCCTTAAAGGAAAAATCTGGATTTCATCCGCCACCTGCAAGGGCTCCTCTTTCTGCTCAGTCCCAGGAAAGGGCTGTTGCCAGGACAGCCTTTCGGGAAGGGTTCAGGTACAAGCAGTGCGGTCGCTGTCGTTCTGGCAGTGCTTTTCACAATTTGTTCAGATCCAGCCCGGTACTTTCTAGGTTAGCAACTTTGGTTGGGAAACGAACGGCCAAGAAAACAATCCTTGTTTCAGTAATGATTGCAGTTATCTAAGCTTTTTGTTTGAAATAAATGTGATGTTGCTAGCAACAAAATTATTTTCCATGTGGACTAAACCATCTCCTGTGTTTATTGTATTCTGTGAAATACTGAGCATGGCATTATTATAAGCAAACTAAGCTTTCAAAGTAACAAGTGCCCCCTCTGTTTAAACAAATAATTTTCTATGTAAAGGTTAAATACTGAGAGATTTTTCTTCTTTGAGTCATGCTCATGACTGTGGAAAGTCACCAAGCAAGTATGTTTAAAGAAGAAAATGTGAATGGAAAATTCTGAAGCATTTTGCCCTTTTGGTTCCCAAGATTGAAGCTATCGTTTCTCTTCACCGTGGTCATTAATAATGACAGATGTATGTGGTGCAGAGTTCACCTACATTATTGTCAGTAGCAGGGATAGAGGGGGAATATTTATTACAGCACAAGGAGGGAGGGGAAAGACATGATGTTGAACCAGAATACAGGAGCAGAGTTCAGAGCTTTGCATTTGGGTGGAGAGGAGGGTTACCAGGGAGCGCGCATTAAGGTTTCTCAGACACTGATTCAGCTCTCATCGAAATCAGTTGAACTGCTGCTACAGGCTGCACTGAGAGCTGGATTGATTGGCTCCCTAATACATTATGCTTTACAGTACTTCAGTAATGCAGATTTATTTCACCTGAGCAAAAGCTCTTATTGGTTTGGGTTTGCAAACAAGCATAGTAACAATCTTATTTTATTTATTTATTTTGGTGAACTGGTCAGGCATTAAATCATGTTTGTGAAATGCTGAAAGGACCTTTCCAACCTGACACCTGTTCATTTTGGAAATATGGGCAGCTATATCTTTACATTGTGCACCTGTCCAATAGCACAACTTGTCAGATTTTTTATTTGTATTTGTATTTGTATTTGTATTTGTATTTGTATTTGTATTTGTATTTGTATTTGTATTTATATTTGTGTATTGTCTATTTCCCCCACCCCAGTCTTCTTCTTTTGCATTTTGTAAAATAAATACATTGTCCACTAGAATAGAAAGGAAACTGAGGAAACGACAGTATACGGGAATGACTAAGGTCTGTGTAGCCACTGGACCATATTTTGTCCCAGCTATCTTTAAGTTATTGTACCGTGCCACTGCGAATACTCTGAAGTTAAGGAAGAGCTGCAGCATCTCCAATATATTTTATTAAAAAAAAAAAAAAAAAAGATGTTAAGCTATTCACTCAATCACTGTGTTTTGTTGTAATGTGTAGCAGAATTGGGTTACATTGGACCTGGTGTTTTTTAAAAGATTCTTTTCTTTATAGCAGACTCTCATACCTGTGAACTGTCCCACTGATTCCTGTGAGGCCTATCATTAGCACAGAAATTTTATGCAGTATTTGGGGCTGCTATTTATAAAACATTGAAGTATCTGTATAAGCGAATGTTTGGATTCCTGAAATCAGGAGTGAATATCCATTGCTGCCTCTTGACTGTTATCTGCGAGCTCTAAAAATCATCACTAAACGCTGTTAACTCATCAAGATAATTATTGACCCTTTAGTAAAGAGAATGCCTTAATACATGTGTCATCTCATTCCACTTGATGTTTACAGTCCCATTCCCTAGAAAAAATAAAAGGAGAGTTCACAGAATGTCTGGAAAAACTTAGTAAGTCCAAATCTTGGAAAATAACCAGCATGGGGGAAAAAAAAAAAACCCACCAAAAAACCCAAAAACTTAACAGCAGTTTCTGTGAGTCACCAGACAAGACCTGGCAGCCCAGGAGTGGAGCTGACACCCCAGGAGTACCCGAGGGAGCCGGGATGGACCTTCTCTGCATGAGGCCCTGCTGAGCAAGCAAGAAACACTGAACTCCAGGCCAGATTTTTGGCCAGAGGAATAGTTCTGGTGATACTGTAGTGGCATTTTGAAAACCTAATGATAGAAACAAGGGTCACCTTGAAAAGGAAGAGTCTTCTTGCAGAATTAAAAAACCCTACCTACATAGTATGAGTGCTTTTCCCAGTGTCATCTGCTTGTGCTTGCATAGCGGAGTCCCCTGGTGACATCGACACAGATGTTTGTTCTTCAGCTGTTAACAAATGGTACGACTATTTTTTCATGTTTAGAAAGGCAGAAGTTTCTCTAAGAGGAGTGTGTGCCCAGAGACTGATCTTCACCTGCTGTAATTTGGGAGACCAACTGGCTAAATTGTGTGGAACGTTGATATGAAAGTCTTAAAGCTTCCGTAGTCTTTCTTTGGGTACTGGTGTCTCATCTTCAAAAATTGTATTTTGCAAGATTTCAGTTTCTTTACTGACATTTTGTGGGTTTGTTTTTACCTCACTCCCTTTAGTTTGAGCTTACAAGTTTATTAGCAATCAGAAAGTAAATTATAGACTAACTAACCAAAATAAGGAGAAATAAGTAGCCAAATAGCAGCAGATATCTAACATATTTTAAGTGAAATATTATGTATAGTAAAATGATAGTTTTTATCCTCTTAGAGAGAAGACACTTTGCTTCTGTATGTAAGCAGGACAAAAATGTTTCCTGTTTCAACTTTTGTATCTCTTTTTTTTTTTTTTTCTCTTTTTTTTTGGCTTTTTGGCTTGACTTTTATAACACTGTGTAAGTTAAACCATAGCTTTTTATCCCTTTAAACAGGACTGACTTTATTCAGACTTTTTTTTTTCTTTATCTAGAAAAATACCTTAGGTGCTAGTGACCTTTCAGGTGTTTGACAGCCAGCTGAAGTGAATTTCATGTAGCAACTGTCACTAATACAAGTGCTTCAGTCTGAAGAGGGGTATTTTTTCAGACTGTAGTAATACATAATTTCTGTGAAAATGAATGAGTTTTGAAAGCCCTAATGACAGACATTAATAAAAGAAAATGAAATAATTATAGTGCTTTATCTTTAATTAATTACAGAATAAACAACATTAGAATTGAAAACAGCATTCAGAATGAACACTGCAAAAGGGCTGCCCAAGAAAAAAATAAGTAGGTTTGTTATGTAAGACCTTTCTGAAAAAAAGCTTTTGAGTAATAAATGTTATTTTTGCTTCATGGCATTTGAAAGAGCTGCAGTACTCTACAGTTGGAAGTGGAGCAGCCAGTGAATGCGGTGGGCGCTGCAAGGATTCACTTGTACTCCGGGATGTGAGGAAGGGGGAAGAATAGATCTTGCCTGTGGCACCAATGAGGTGGGTTGGAGGACTTTAGTCCTACCAGGTAGATGGGCACAGCCTAAAACTGTCACTGCTGCCCCTGTAGTGCTGTGAACAGCCGCCCTGGAAAGGCTGGCAAGTGCACGGGCTGGCGTCTGCTTTTGATTATTTTCTCAGCTAAGCATGGACTTAAAGACTAAATATGGGCTTTGGAGTTGCAGTAGTGATATGAACAAAGTTAGCAGAAAATCTACAGTCATTATGGAATTGGCTTTGATATAGTGATTTTTTTTTTCATCAGCATAGCCCTGATAGTTCTGGAAATGCATGAATCATAATTCCTTTTATTTTTAGAGAAAGATCTGACACACAGACAAGTTATCGTCTTTATTTTGAAGAGACACTACAGAGGCCAAGTAGTTCCTCATTTGTATGAAATGCATACATGTGCTCATCTTTGTCTGAACTAAAGGACAGTTTTTTTCTTTAGCTGTTGGGTTAAATCCTGCTCTGAACTACACTGCCACATCCTACCTGCTTTGCCCATAGTCTCAAAGAAACACTGCAGCATTTGGCCCAGAACAGGCAAGCAGGCATAGGCTGAGTTCAAAGTTGTAGGAAGGTCTTGTCTTGAGCAGCTTACAGATAAGACTAGATGCAAGAGAAGAGGAAATATTTGACTTTTTCAGTATTCACCTGGTTAAATTTGTGTCCTTACATAAATTTTATGTTGTGTTCAGTTGGAAGCATTTTCATAGTAATTTCATGTATAGAAACATACATAAACTGTAACCAAACATTGTGTTACAGCATGTCTGCTTAAGAAAGGTAGTGAGTTCCAATTCTGAAGGAGTCACCTTCTATTAAGGTTCCTTTCTATCCTTATTCAGTACGTCAGATGGATCGCTACATTTAATTAAGCAGTAACAATTGAGGTGCAGATTATTTCCTGGGGATTAATGACCAGCTGGACAGAGTTGATAGCCCAAAGTATTGGATAGATTATGCTGCATAGCCTCATGGATTAAGTAGGAGCCCTAAACTGTAGAGGTGGGTACTTTGAATAGTGTAAGAGAAAGCATTTTCTCTCACATCACATTTAAGATAAAGTCTAAATTCTTTATCTTTTGTTCTTTGCACATCAGGTCAATCAGTACATATCCTCTACTTGATCATCCCTTTGTCCTGAAATAACCTATTTAAAACAAGTATTTGCTCAGGAAGACAGACCATTCCTTGACTTAGTTCTTTGTTGCCCTGTTTTAGCGAGGATGGACAAGTTTGTAGAGAGATATTACAGCTTTTTTTAAAATCTTTTATATTTATATATATACACCTCATATTGTGGGAAAAAATCAGACTTCCTTTCAGGCACAGAATTTGTTTTCTAGTTTTAATACATTTTGTATGTTGAATATTTGGCCTTATTCTCCACTCAGGGATGAATTTAATTTAAGCTTTGTAGATTGTATTCCATTGTTTTCTCCAGTATATTTTAACATGACTGTTTCTCATTTCTGTTGCATCTCAATTGTAGATGTCTAGATGACTAGCTTCCAAGGTCAGAGAGTCGAATTTTATGTTGAGTCGTTTCATTTCTGTTTATATTTTTACTTTGACTGGATTACTGAAGAGAGGGTTTTCTGAGCACCAGGCCCTCTGGTGTGTAAGATGGAGAGATAAAGCAAAAGTCACTAGTGGTTCTTTTGCTGTTTTGATCCTGCTTACACTCCCTAAGAAAGCGTGTCCTAGGAGGGTCCAAAGACTGAATTTATGCTCCAGGGGATATAAATGCACTTCACGTTTTTCAGTAAGATTCCTTACAAAGTAATCTTGTGAGCTGGGGCTGGTCCCACTCTCCTCTTTTTCTGTCTTGAAGCTGGGACACACTCATGGATCAGCACTAGGGTGCACAGTGGAGCACATCATTTTTATTATAAATGCAGCCAAAATGAGCCCTTTCCTATTTGCAGTTTATAGTATCCCAGATCAAACCACTCAGCTCTGTGAGTTTCTTCTGGGCTGTTTCTTCTCCAGAAGAGAAGAAACTCCAGAACAACTAACAACTCCAGAAGTCTGTTGTTGCTTGCAGTGATTCATACTTTCTTATTTGTGTTTATGGGTACTTGACTGCATTTTTTACGTGCCGTAGAAAGCTAGCAAAGATCCCTGCATATCACTGTGCATATAATTTTGTGTCTGCATGCTAGGTACAATTAACGGAAAGAGGATATAAGATAAAATGTCAGGATGTTAATAAATACTTTTTTTTCAGCTAAGTGCTTGCCTCTCTTGCTTTTCATTTTGCAGGTGTGCTGTCACCATGATCTCTAGGCTGAAGATGCAATATATGAGAGAAGCACATCAATCGCTGTCTGTAAATTAATGATTTTCCTCACTCCTTCCTTGATAGAAAATGAAAAATTAATAATGTCCTAAATATGCCATAAAATATTCTCGGCATTTTTTTCTGACTTGATAAATGGAATATAGTAGTAATCTGTATGGGCTGGGATCTGGCCTTATGCATTTATGCTATTAAGGTGCCGATGGGATAAGATCTCTGGAGCCTGAGACAGGATCAGCTGAAATTCTGGTTCTTGCTCTCGCAGCAGCGCTGGGACATCTCACGTGTGAGAAGCCACAGAGCCTCTGCCAGAGCAAGGTGACCCTTGGGTGGTAGCTCCATCCCCTACCTGCTGCTGACCAGATTGCCATGGAACAGGGAACATTTGACACCCTGTGCAAGCTGCCTCGGGGCATCCAAGAGCTGTTGGGAGCGCTTCCTTTTCCAGGCATGAGTCTGTTTACCTTTTATTGCTCTTTCTGTACATTTGAGCCAATGTTGTATTTGAGTAACTGGCTGCAAAGTGCAGGCTTCTGAATTGTGAGAACATGAGATCCTCCATCTTGCTGGGCAGCCCGGATTGAATTGCAGACTGCCAGGGCCAAAAACAAAATAGGATCCTCTACCACACATAAAGCAATGGTCAGAAGAAAATTTCATTAAAAAAAAAAAAAAAAAAAAAACCAGACTTAACATAGATTTAACGTTTTCTTTTTTTTATGTTTTTTTCTTTCCCATTCTTTTGCATCATTATTTTTTTCTTTAACTTTCATTAATGCAAATCTTAATTCTAGTGTTAAGTGCATACACGATGGATTTATTAACCAGAATATTTTTCCATTTTCAGAATTAAGTGGACATGGGTTTTTGCATTATTTACTTCAGTGTGGTGATAATTCAAATAAATAAAAGAAGCGACCTAGGAGATTATTCCTCTGGATAGAAATGGGAGGCAACTTGCAGTACATAGAATCTGAAGTGACTCACTGAGGCATTAAGAGACATTATACAACCATATTTCATTTTCTATGAAAATTTGCATAATTTGGATTTTCCTTAGAATTTCAACATACCTTTCAACATCTGGAATATATTTGACAAATTTCTGGTGTATATATTGTGTAATTAAGAGCTTTCTCTGTCTGAGCTTCTGAATACTTAGAGTTTAATTCAATGAAGAATAAGTTAAAAATAGCATTGTGAAAGCACAAGGTCAGAATTAATGAAAACTCTTATTTGTAAGAACTATGAAAGAAAAGACTCAAGGAATGGAAGTGTGTGCCTGAAAAGCGTGATAGTTCACAAAATGATGTGAAGAGGTGATGAAAGGAAAAGGTGAGAGGAAGCAGAATGGATATTTGAAGATTTACACATATGTAATGGACAAAAGTATCTGGGGCAGAGCAGATTTTCTGGCTGCAAAGGATGACCCAGTAACAAAGTAGAGGAAAAATCTAATAAATTGAGAAGAAATAAAACTAAGATAGAGACTTTGTGTACTAGAAAATAAAGAAGAAAATGGACAGTCAGAAGATAGCTGGTCTGGAGCAATTTTTTGATATCCTATTACCACAAGAAAAAAGACAGAGACAATAGAGCAGGCCATCAACGAGAAAAAAAAAAGCTGGAAATTGCAGAAGACAGGAAACTGTGAGAAGATACAGACTGCTAGATGATCTGTACCAACATCCGACAAGGCCTGACGTGCAGCTAGATGTTCCTTGTTGAAAAGAATCAACAGCCTTGACAGTGGAAGAGCTGAAAGCAATAGATGGAGTAGTGCTCGTTTTGGGACAGGTAATGCTGCCCTCTGCCTTAGATCCTGTCAAGCTCTGGAAGAGAACTCAGGGAAGACAGGGGCAGTGGGGTAGAACAGCAACGTGGACTGGGTCATCATACACTGAGTCAATTAAAATTTAATTGAAACATTAGCAGAAGAAGGCTTATGCCTGAATTTAAAGTTTTCAGTTAGGAAATGGAATGATTATTGAGAGAAGAAAGAAAACTATGGCTAGAGAATATGTAAAGTCAGGAAAATGCTGAACAAACAGTAAGGAAAGACCAGAGGAAACAGAAAGTAACACAATATGTTGAGATATTTTGTTTTGTGTTATTTTGTGTTATTTTGTTTTGTTTCATTAAAGAGGGAAAATACTGTATTGCTATCAGCAAGCAGATGTTTGAATAAGAGACGTGCTATTCCCATGTTTTGACAGGAGAAGGAAAGACTTTTTATAAACTCAGTGAAGACAAGTGGGTGAAGAATTGAATGTGACGAGTAACTGGGAATTTATTGCAGTTAAGGATGCAAAAGATGAACTTTATTACTAATGGCTAAAAAGATAAGTTCTGAGGGGCTCCAGATATCAGTGAATAACCCACCGAAGCAGAGCATCAAGACTAAGGAGAGAAACTATAAGGATAAAAGCCCTATCAGTGAGGTAAAAATGGCCTAAAAGCAAAGCAAGATGGACGTTGCAAGTGGTAGTAAGTAGTCTGGGTTCTTCAACTTTATTTATAAAAAATAGAAGAGTGAAATTATGTAGTCAAACTCTTCTCAGTAGTTGCCAGTGACAGGGCAAGGGGTAATAGGTACAAGTTGAAACACAGGCAGTTCCATCTCCAGGTGAGGAAGAACTTCTTCACTGTGAGGGTGACAGAGCCCTGGCACAGGCTGCCCAGGAAGGTTGTGGTGTCTCCTTCTCTGGAGGTCTCCAAACCCACTTGGATGTCACCCTGTGCCCTGGGCTCTGGGTGTCCCTGCTGGAGCAGGGGGTTGGCGTAGATGATCTCTAGAGGTCCCTTCCAACCTCAACCATTCTGTGATTCCGTGAGATGCTGCATTGCTGATTGTCCTAGTAATCTGTTTCCTGCTGCATCCAACGTTTGTGATCCATCTGCTTCTAGAGGTTATTCCCCAAGAATATTTTAGAGAAGCTGTTTTATAGAGAAAGGTCTTACAGTTTTGTTAAGTTATCCTGGGAATAAATCTGGAGAATAGTGAACACTCTGGAACATATTCTTTTAGGTGAATATTGAAAAAAAAGGAAACCGAAAAAAGGAAACTGAAAAGCATTGCCTGTGGCAATATTGTTCCCAAGGTAGTATATCCCTGGGAAAACAAAGATTTTTTAGTATGTGCCTCAAATTTTTAGGAAATTTTGTCAGGCATGACTGCAGCAATAATATTATAACATAATATTTCATATACTCTGAGTATATTTTAAATCTAAAACAATACCGTACCCTTCAAACCAAATGTGCTTGTCATAGTGGTCATATTGTAGGTTAAGGATGCAAAATTAAGCGATTGAACAAATTATGCTCACAATTTTCATCCTTTAATTGAAGTAGTTTCTTGCCCTTTCAAATATTACTCTTAACAGTAACTTTTTTGTGATCATTTGTAATTAGAGCTTTAAACTGCTAAGAGAAATACTAGTTTCCTCAGCTGAAAGAAGGATGAAAGGAAGGGCACTAGGAGGGTTTTTTGTAAGCCACACTCAAATATGGGAGGATGCCCCAAATATACCATGGATGCATGTTGATGCATGGGAGCATCAAATTCAGGCTCCTGCATCTGCTGCTGTGGCTGCCCCGTGCCAAGCACTTGTGTGGAGGATTGCTTTCAAGGAATAAAGTCAGGGAAGAAAGTATTTGTGCCTATTAGGGATTCTGGAATTATTTAACTTGGGCATAAAATGCAAGTGAGTGTATGAAAGAAATGTAATTTGTACAGAACCATGTCTGGCTCTTTGAAGTTACTGGGTAACATTTCATGGCCTGCCTCACAGCTGTGAGGTTTGATAGGTCGGTATCTCTTCAAGATATTAGTGATGACATTGATAAATAATGTGAATATAGCAGGGCTTATCCTTTACTGTTTGGATGCTCTAAAATTGCTGTGAAATAATTTAAGCTGAAGTTCTTAATTCTCCTAACATTAATTTGTAGACACTCATGGTTACTGTACACATAGTTACTGACTTCCTTACATAGCACATAGCTCAGGTTTAGTTTCCTAAGAAATTTCCATTTTCATTGCAGATTATTGGGATGAAATAGTCTGGATTCTGTCGCACTGATATTCCCTACTTATGCTTTTTGATGATCCTAAACTCAAAGAATTTGTTGAATACCAAAAATATAAATCTTTTTAAAGGCTTTGGGAGCTTTGTTTTTAGGGATCTCTATCATTACCTGGTATGCAAAATTATATTTGTTATTATTAATATATATATATAATTATTATATTTGTTCTTCTTTATTATTTTACCTCAAAACTTAAACATCTTCAGGCTAAATTCTTTAGGAGAAACTCTTCATTTATAAATTTCAATAACTATAAACTGAATGTTTATTCTATTCAACTCATTCCTCTTTATGATTAGATAGGAAAGACTTGTAGGAATATTGTCAGTAATGTGAGGTTGTTCCTTGCAGGAGTTTTAAGCTGACCTACTGTGGTGGAATCCTTTGCCCACATGAGGTATCGCTGGCTTTAGAGGATTTGAAAGAAGAGGAATTATGTGGTATCAGAATAGGTGAGCTACTAAAATTGAAAGACAGATAGAAAGACACATGTCAATCAGCCAACTGGGTATGCACCAAGCTTGCTCCGAGATGCTCTGTGATGTCTCCTGTGCTGCAAAAGTAAAACACAAGGGGATGGGAAATGTGGAGAACTTGAACATTTGCTTGCCCTGTTGGTATTTTAGGTCAACCATGAGACATGAAGACAAAGAACACCCACCTTGTCAAGAAATGTTTGATTGCAGCTGACAAAGTGTACAAAAAGCCTTAAATTTTATTTAAAGATATTAGTAACTGCTAGCTAGTATATCTGGAGTTGAAAATTGTATCACAGTTTAAACAAATATAACATGAAGGAACTTAGCATGTTTATACCATTGCTATCAGCTTTATCATCTTTGGTGCTGAACCCACAGTCATCGTAATTTTCTCTTAAACTAGAATAGTAAAACTCCTATATACAATACCATAATGCTATATATCTAATATTTTAGCATTTTATTTAACATAGCAGAACTTCAAACAAAATGCTGAAAATATTCTAGTAAAAACACTTTCTCTAAAATCAAAAGGCATAGCCATGTACTTGATGAAGTTTAAAACATCTTATTTGATCTTTTTTCAACCAGACTAAAAGCAGTGTCTAAGAGCTTTATATATGAAACTTTGGGAACTGCTGAAATCATGAAAAACATAAAGTTAGAAATGGACTTACTCATATTTCATTTCCCACAGTGGTAAAGCCTGGTCATGCTCCAAAAATCATGTTGACTAAATCACATGATTTTGTGGAAAGGGGTGCGTGGCGGCTCCTGGAATTGTGACTCGGGGATGCTGACCTTCTGGGCTCCGGTCAGGATCAAAGCAGAGCTGGCATCCTTTTCTCCCTTAAAAGGCCACGCATCTTGCTCATGCTGCCCCTTGGGGACATAACTGTTTTCTCAGAAGAAACTGCCTGTCCTCTCATTGGCAAAATGTGTGTAGGAATCACAGCTATTACTATGAAAACTGAAAATATCCCTAATAGCTATATATACTGGGCTGAAAAAAAGAAAAAAAAACTGACTAGCTCTAGCAAGTTTTGTGGTCAAATTTAAATTTTCTTGTTGTTTATGTGTTGCTCTAAGCAGTGTAACATAATGGTATGCCTGTTTTAAAGCATTCAAGCCTGTAGGTAAGTATAATGTTAGAAGATATCTTTTAAGGAAAATGTTCAAGCCTGTAGGTAGGTGCAATGTTAGAAGATATCTTTTAAGGAAAATGTTCAAGCTGAGTTTTGCAATGTTGACATAAATGGAAGGATTCTTTGCTTATGTGAAACAGACTGAAGCAGAGCTTTCTAGAGATAGCAGAGTTCCAGACTTTAATGCAATTTACTTTCCAAACTTTATTAAAAAATGTAGGCTTTTTTGTAGGGTATCTGTGTAGTCATATGCATAGTATCAGCTATTCCATCCTCTCATAATATAGTATACATCAAAGATTTACTGATGGAACTACAATTTAATAGATGCTTGATTGGCTGCTGGAACTGGAGACTTGGAAGTAATGGAGCATTCAGCCTGCTGCCTTATAAACAACCGTGCCCCACTTCAAGTTCAACAAAATAAATCACATCCAGTTTTAAATCCATTTTTAAATCCCACAGTGTTTCCATTTGTTTGGATTGTAGTTTAATGTATTTGCATTTCAGATTTCAGTGTTCATAGAACAGTGCGTTGTGCTACTTATGCTAGTTACACTGAATTCAAGGAGATACCGTTGTAGATCTCCAGATCAAGACACTGGAGATATTAGTTGGTTAATTAATTTTAATGGAACAACTCATTGAACTATTACTATGTTTGAATAAGACTAACTATGCCCTTTAAAGAAATCCATAAGATCAAGTGTATGTGATAATTTTCATCAACAAAGAGAGAAAAATACTTTTGTTCCTATTAATATTTCCAGTACTGTTATAAGTGGGAAATCGTTAGTTTCAGGACAGATTGATTTAAGGTTAAAGTGTTCCTGATGTATTTCAAAATAGATGAAGAAGGGAATTGTTTCCATAGCTTTAAAGAAGAACACAGAAGAATTTTCCTCCAGAAATATTTTTTTCACTCCACCTACTGCTACTTCGTATATGATAGTGTTTTGAATTGAATGAATTGTGCTAAATAAATTTTGAAGACTTTTCAAAGTTTGTACCAAACACCTACCGATGAGTCATAGATTGTGGCCCTAGTATAACGTTTTATCTTCAGATATCTCCCTTTTTATACCAATACAATGGAACAACCTACTGAGTTATTGTTCCAATTTAAATATCATATTAAATGTATTTATTTTATTTATTATATTAAAAATATTTATTAAAAGTACTTGTCATTTCTCCAGGTATAATTTCTTTATCTGATGAATGTGCCTACTGCTTGAATATGCATTTGATCATAAATGTGAGCTCAAAAAGTGAAAAAAGTAGCTGTTTATTGGTGCTGTGAGAGACACATACATGATGCACCAGGAAAACGTGATCTGGGATGTTGAAAGAGTAAGGGCAAGTTTCCCTGGATGCTTCAGACGGGGGCTGTGTTTCCAGCGGTGTTTCCTTTCTCCCTAGCCTGGGGAGTTTGCAATTAGGTTACAATGAAGCGGTGATTTCGTGGGGACTGTTACCAAAACCTGACAAATATCCCCAAGGTGAGAGCAGTTCACAGGCCCCTGTTCTTGTGGCCTGCGCTCAGCTGGGGATTGCCCTAGTGAAAGGCTGATTTCTGCCTCTCATTCCTGTGTGAGCCCGTGTAGCACAAAATCAAGTTCCTGCGGTCCCTCTTGCCCTGGGCCTGGGTGCCTCTAGCACCAGAGGAAACCCTTCTGCTTTCCAGCACTGCAGCTGTTCTCGCCTGGTGGTCACGGCCCTTCTTCTACAGGAGCATGTGACTCGGGCAAACCTGTGCTGATCCTTTAATTTAAAAAAGAGGAGGAAGGGGAATGTTATTTCCATGCCCAAAGTGAACAGCATACGCAGCAAAGAAATAATAAGGTGAGAAAAAAAATCCTGTATACAGGATACATAAATCTATACCACGTTTTTAAAGAAACATTTTTAAAAAAAGAAAGGTTTTGATAGTTGTCCAGAACTTAGCAGTGCCAACATTTTTGGCTCTGAAGAGATTTGCTGTCATTTCTTCCTCATTTCTCTTGCTAAGACCTCCCCCAGTCCCCAGCTTGTGATAAACCACCCTATTTCGCTACCAGTGCTTTGATTTCAGTGTTCCCTTTCACCCTTGCTGTGCAGCTGGGAGGAATGAATTCTGCTGGCCAGCGAGCTTGGCAGGGGTAGTCGTCCAATTGCTGGGGCTTTCGTTGCCTTAAGGATTTTGCCTGTTGTTTGAGCTGTCCCTTATCTTTGTTTCTCTCCTCCTTCTGCACAGCCTCTTCCTTTGGCATAACTTTTTGGAGTTGGGAAGAAGGAGAAACTAAAGTGTGTATGGTTGTTAAAATAACCCATTTTGAAGTCCTGAGATAAAGCACGTTTGGAGGCAGCAAGTCTGCGGAGAAGGCAAAACTACAGCCTTAAGGACACCCTTCATTTATCAGTTTAGATACTGTATTAAAGCAAAATCCAAAAATATCCTGTTTTTTTTTAATATATATATTACACAGGTATCCATTTTCTGCTTAGCCATCCACAACCTTTTCCTCAAACCCTTTTGTGCCCCGTTATTACAGCCTACCCATTAGCACAGGTAGGGGCACCGCACTGCAGAACTCAAAGAGCAGCCCGGCCATCAGCATCAGACCCTGCCTCGCAGCGTGGACACTCGGGTGCTCTTCTCCCCTCTGCTCCCGGGGAGGACATCATTTTGTTAAAGTCTCAAAATCTGAATCCCTGGGTGTTATTTTTTCAGCTGGTAGGTAAAGCTGACAAACACATTGAAACTGTCTCTGAACCTGTATGTTATTTATTTGGTGCAAAGTATACCATTTCTGGCAAAAACAAGATGCACACTGTTTAAGTGCCCCTATAGCTTTTATTCCTTTGTTTTTATTTATTTATTTTTTAAAATGCAGCAGGTTGCTTACACGCACAAAGCAAAAAGTAAAACAAAGCAGCAAAGCTTCCCAGCAATTGTAGGGTGTTGCAGGGTGTAAGAGTTGGCCCTCTGAGCATCAGAATTAATGAGACTTTATTAGCTAAGCTCCCCCTTGCCAGCATCCTGCCCATAGCAAGGGCTCCTCTTCTCACAGCCACATCCCTAAAACACATCCCATGGACCAGAGGCAGCAGCTGCCCTGGTGAGTGGGGGAGCATCACCCAGCTCTGCTCCTACCGAGCTGAGGATTTCGGGAAGGGGCCCTGTAGTTCCCCTGCTGCTCTGGGGGGGCACTAGTTAAAGGTGCTTCCCCCAGATGATTTTCATCAGATTTGTGGGAGCAAAATTACTTCCAAGGTTTTTAGCCCTTTAAAGTTCGGCTGAAATCAGCCAACAGATTTAAAGAGCGAGTGGGCAGATGATATGATCAAATACGCATACTTTCCTTAGGAAAGCATATGGATAATTTTAAAAAAAAGATTCTATATGAGGTTTTTAAACTGAGTAATTCGACTCATGCCACAGTGACAGCAAAAAGTGACAGTACCTGGAGATGCTGACTCACGAGTGCAGTGGAAGGTGGCCTTCGACACGAAGGGTTTGATTCCTAAATGGGGGAGATGTGTTGACCTCTTGCATCCTTCATCCTCTTCTCATGGCAAGTCTGAGTAGCCCCTGACACGCCAACCCATTGAAATACTGTACGGTGCAAGGGTAGAAAACCAGGTAACTCAAGGGTTACCTGCAGCCAGCCACATACCACCTTTTCTGTCAGTAAGAGGACATTGCTACTTCGCAGCATATCCCTGCAGGTAGCAAAAAATGAGAGTTTCTTCTAAGCTTCATGAGGAGCTAGAAATGTTAAGGCTGGCTGCATGCAGCAAATCCTGCGGCAGAACTTGGGAAGCTCGGGAAGCAGCTGGAACACAAGGCTTCCAGGGGCTGGGCAAGCGGCATCTGGAGGAAAACCTTCCTCCAACATTTCTGTGCTGGGGCTGATAGAAAATGACATCCCCTTCCTTTCATCGTCTGAAAGAAGTCAGCCACGATAAAAATGTTTCCCTGGTGAGAGTTGTTTTGTGAAAACAGGCTGAGGGGGGAAAAATTGCTCTCATGGATGTTTATCCTCTACAGTATCCTTGGTGTCCTGATTTACTCAGTCCAGTAAGCACAAGAATTACTCTTTCTACTTGGTTACTTGGGGTCAAGTTACTTTTACAAATGTAAGTTGTTCAGTTTTATACAACTGTCATCCCTATGCCAAGACATAAAAAAGCAAACAAAAACCCCTACGTAACCTGCAACCAGTTCCCCATGCCCAGGCTCTTGTGTATGTATCTGCCTGTAAGGCAGGAGAGTCTGTGGACAGGTTTATACTGGTCACCTTTCTCATGAGGCCTTTCCCTCATTGTTCCCCATCTAGATTCATGCACGTTCACTGTTTCAGCATTAGCTATAGAAGAGTTGAAGGCATTAGCTATAGAAGTAACTGGCTCTGATGCAAGCTAGGTAAAGCTTTGTAGTATGATGGTTAGTTAATGGTAATTAAGTGGCAATAGTCTGTGTGAATAAATTTGCCCCATATGATAAAAGGTAGACCAATTTCTATCTTAATATCCAGTGGAGTTCCTGTGGTTTCTGTCACAAGTTGCAAATCACAGTCTAATTTCCTTCATAGTACCTTGTCTTTGCAGCTGTAGTGCAAGGGTGTTTTGGCTGAGATGCTCATGGTCTGTGGGGTCTCTGACAGCATGGACACACTGCTGCGGGATGCTTGGCTTTTGGATGGAGACTGCAGCCAGAATATAGCACTTTATTTTCACCTTGTATGCCTGTGGACAATCTGACTTCACTTGTTGTTTCTTTCTTCCTTGACAATAAAGCTGTTTGCATCTCCTGGGGCATGAAGGCGGCTTCTGAAAGCTTGCCTTGAAAACAGCCACATCCAGGCTGGGGGTGAAGTGAAACAAAATAATGTGCTTAGGAAATACAGAGAACTGTAGTTATGAACTACAGAGACTCTCTGTAAAGAGAAAAAAACCCAAATATCAAATTGCTCTTACATGGTATTGGAATAAGCTCATCCTATAGGTAGGTAGGGTATCGAGCCTGGCACTCGTTGATCTGTAAGAATGCTGATTACATATAAGGTCTGGGGTAAATTTAAGGCACGTTGGCTACATTAGCTGGCTACAAGAGCTATTCTGTGGGTGCCTCATTGACCTCATTGCACTGTGAGTCGGGGCTATGGATCCTGGTTCAGGAAAATTAACATTTGAGACAGAAAACTAGAACAGTTTATAGCGTGGCAGCTGCATAAAGGTATTTAGGCCACTCCTTCATAAAAATCAGACACAAACAGGCAGTTCTTTGAAATGAAGGCACTTGAAAGAAAACAGGAGAAAATTGTTCCCCGTTTCCCCAAGGACAAGGTCCTGGGTCTCTTGAGAGCGGTGCCATCTGCTCCCAGCTTTTCAGATGGAAGCAGCTGGACGTGCAGCAGCGGAGCTGCTGGTGCCCCGTGCCGGGACAGGGAGGAGGCGCTGGGTTGGGCAGGGAGGAGGCCGCGCTGAGACGGGGCCTCTTGAGCTCCCTCATGCTGCATCTCTGCAGCATGATGCCTCTCTGGCATCCTTCTGGATGTGGAATGACCATTGTCTTCGTGCACAGCTTCTTATGGTACAATTTACCTGTTTGTAGTTGAGAGATTAGACCTGCCTAAATTATTTTTCCCCCCGTTGAGTTGCAGAAAAGCATGTTTTATCATTTAGCTGTGTCTTGCCACTGGGCAGAGCTTCCCATATACTGAAGATACTGAAATTCTGAATTCCCAGATACTTCTGAATTCCCAGATACTGAACTGGACCCACATGGAAGTAGTTTGTGCTCTTGCAGTCTTTCCTTTAGCATTGTGGTGGCATAAACACTTTTAGACAGCCTTCAATGACTAGCAGAACATCAGGGAGGTGCGAAGCTCCTCTAAATTGGGCAGCGTTGGTTGCCCAAAAAGCAAGTGGTGCCGGTTTTCTCAGTGGGTGACAGGTACTCAGAGCAGAGGGATAGGGGAACATGAAGAAGACTGCATGTCTGAATACAGAGCATATATAAAGTATCGTTCAGTTCTTCTTGATACTTTTTCTTTTTATTCTTTCTGCATGTGGTATATTAAATATATGGTAATTACATATTTTAAAGTAATTTAATATCCTGTGTGATGTTTTATTTGGGGAAAAAGAAAGAAGGTTGTGTTGTTAGCATTTTGCTGATTTGAATTCAGATCCAGGAGCTGGGGATATTGCCATTGAATCAAAGGTAACAAATAATCTAGGCAATAATGAAATAAAATATTTGAGGCTTTTGGATTATGAGTTTGCTCTCAGTATTCTCTTTGTGTCATAAAGCTGAACAGGAATAAAAAAGAGCTTAAAACTTGATTATTTAACTACTACAACCTGGTAGAATCTAAGTTTATTAAGGTATTTAAGCCTGTGTCTGTGTTTAAGCATGAGGAACATAATGACACCATTTGCTATATGTAGTGCAGAGCAACATTTTGTTCTGTAATTTATTTCACCTTGAAGAAAATTAAATTTTCCAGTAGGCAGGCTAATTTTCCATTAGGCAGAGCTTCAAAATCATTCTGGATTGAAATCCAGACTCTTCTTTCCTCTGAACTTCAAAAGGATGAAAATAGGATATCAGACGTTTCATCAAGTCGTTGCTTGCTTTAGAAAGCCGTGGGATGATAGGTCTTTCTGCCTCCTCTGCTGTGCTTTAGTTTGGCTTGTAGAGACTCTCATGCGATGCGGGTGTTTCTCGGGGCTTGGCTGGCCCAGTGGCTGCCCGGGCGTCCCTGGTACGAGGTGTCCCTGGTACGAGGTGTCCCTGGTACGAGGTGTCCCTGGTATGGGGCATCCCTGGTACGAGGTGTCCCTGGAATGAGGTGTCCCAGGTACGGGGCATCCCTGGTACGAGGTGTCCCTGGTACGAGGTGTCCCTGGTTCTTTGGCGAGGGCAGCTGTGCCCTGGGAGCCCTTGGGAATGTGGGCCCGCTCTTGCCAGCAGCGCTGCAGAGCTGCGGCTCGGCACCGACCGCTGGGTTCATCCAGGCTCGACTTGTAGGGTGCTCTAAATAATTATCCATAGATAAGGGCAGGTTTATGAGTGTAGACACAAAATCCTAAGACAAGCTTTTTCTGTGTTGTGGTGTATGAGAGTAAAAAGGAGGGAGAAAACTGTATGTTCCTGCAAAACCAGCTCCTGGAAGGCAGGCCCGTGGCTGCTGCCCTCGCTTTTCCTGAAACACTGACCTTCATCCTGCCTCCTGATCAACGGCACCGGCTTGCTGGCAAAATCCACCTGTCCTCTGCTGCTCTCTGTGCTTCGCGAGGTGACTTCTACTTCTCAGGCTTCCCCTTCCGAGGCGACCTGGCGTGTCCAGCCCGCTCTGGAGCGCCCCGCGCCAGCCGCTCCGCTGGGACCGCGGCACAGAATTCACGGCCCCGCGCGCGCTGCTGCCTGCACCGGGCCCGGGATTTGGCAGAAGGGAGATCCCGGGCCTGAGCTTCAGGGGGTCCGTGTGTGTTTTGAAATCCTGTGGCTAGCTGCTCCCCTTAGGCACCGCTTTCTCGTAGCCACCTGCCAGGCAGAGGCAGGAAGCCAAACGGGCAGGCACGGCCTTAGCTCTCCACGTTTGTGAAAGGGATTCTTTTAGTTGACTTGGCATGTTTTAATATTTTTCTGTTTGTTTTGTTTATGTGGGTTATCCTCCCTCCCATGTTTTCTTCAGATAATTGAGAAAAAGTGTTTTGTGTTGGGTGAGCTGGAGAGAGATCCATACTGAGAACAAGATGGGCATCTTTAACCTGCTCGGTTCACCATAAACATTAATAGGGAACATGTAAGATGTAAGAACATCTAAGATGCTCCATCCAGCCCTAAATTGCACCATTTCAGCTTCACTGTAATGTTTTCTTTTTAGTATTTTTTATGAAGGGCCTTTTGTGTTACTTCTGTGCATAATTTTGCCAGGAGAAGTGAAATGTGAATTGACGGGAAACTGGATCTCTGCCCTAAGTAGGTCTATATCATGCATTTATGAATGCATAAGGAAATTTATGGCTCCACTGTATAATCATATATAAAATACATGTAGACTATATGGGATTTTATTTTTAAAGCAAAAAAAAAAAAAAGTGGGAGGATTATGAGTGAATAAAATACATCTATTTCCCTCTAATAGTAAGTCCCTTAAGAGGACTTTCTTTTCTGATTCAAACCATTAGTTTATACCATTTCTTACCAAATATGTTTTCCCTAAGCAGAAATCATATCATGAAATCTCAAATTGGGATAATTTGATACAGCTGAACCAGAAGTTGTCTGAGCAATGAATTAAATCTGACAAATCTGTCATAAACTGTAAGTTTTAATAGAAGCTTAATCTAAGCTTTCATGACTTTGTCAAAACCAATAATGTATCAGCGGCTAGTTCCAAAACTGGCTGTATCATAATGCAGAGCTAGGCTGTATCGTAACACAGAATCACAAAGCTTAGTAGAATTTTTAAGATGTGGCTGTGAAGTTTTGTGTATTTTTAAATGTCTTTAGCAGAAAGTGTATTTTTGATCGTTTAATGAGAAAAGACTATTTGTTAAAGTTTTCTAGAAAATGTTGTTTTGCCACTAATTTCACAAGATAATTTCTTTATTCAAATATGCTTCATAATATTTCAGCGGTGATTTCATAGAGTGTTAACCTGAAAGATTAACTGTTAACCACAGTGAGTTTTTTGCCTCAAATTTCTGTTGCACTCCATTTGTGTGACGTTTTTGTGCCTCTTATTTGAGAGCCTTTGCTAAAATGCAGCAATCACAACACAGGCTGGGGGAGCCTGAATGAATTCCTAAGATTTTACTCAATCTTATTTGATCTGTTCTTCTAGTATCTCACATGTTCAACTCTTTCCCAGTGGCAACACAAGTGCTTTTCTTCTTTGCCCTTGCACATCTGCAACAACTCTTTCCAATGAAATCTCAGTGTGCCCTCACGACAGAGACTGCTATTTTAGAAGAATGAGACTATTTAAACATTGCTTCACAGGCTTTGTTTTGTAAATGTTAAGTATATAGAGTCAAGGGCATTCCTGATTCCCAGTATGGGAACACTGGGGAGATTGCAGCATCGTAGCGATCAGCTTAATATAAATATTTTGTTAAAAGAATATGGTAGAATTGTGCTTTTTTTTTGTAAGAATCTTTTTTTCTTAAAAATCAATCGTGTTCCATGTCAGTACAATCTATTTGACATCAGGGAGGATTGATCCAACCAAGTCAAGCCATGGGAATAAACTGTCCCAGGAAATAACTTTTCAATAGCAAACTTTTATTTTTTTTTTAAATGAGAGTCCAATAAACAAGAAAAACTCATGCCTCATGATTCAAGAAAGTTCAAGAAGGATCACTTTGGAAGAAAGAATGTAATAATTGAATTTTAGTTCCAGGCTTAGTAATTTGCTGTGATTCTCTAATTACAGTCAAGGATAATTAATTAGCCTTGGTACTGAGCACTTAAATAGTGGAGGGATTTTAAAGTTAGGGCAGTCCTGATTTAAAATAACTCTTCTGTAAATTTAGCTGTTTAAGATCTCCTGCTATTGTCTTTTGTTAATTAAAAAAAGAAAGTAAAGAAAAAAAAGTAAAAAAGGTAAAAGTTAAACTTTTCTGTAAAAGTAAAACCAAAAGAAGTGAACCAGCTTTTCTTCTCTTACTCTTGCACACCTCAAGGAATAGGGTGTGTTTAGTTCTTCATACATCTGAGCTTTGTGAGTATTTAAAACACCATTTTTAGCAGTATAATTGCTCAAAACCCTTATGATGTATATTACTGTAATTATTTTGTGGCTTTTGAGATGCAGAGAATAACTCACTGTGCCTATCTTGATTCCAAAATCAGTCTATGTGTTGGAAAGCAACTTGTATTATGGATTTTCTTCAATAAGGTGGTAGGCATTCTTGCCCTGTGTACCACAGAGCTTCAGAAAACCCACATTTATTAGCAGTGTTTTTTTATCTATCATATATTTCATATATCTTATATTTCACAATAGTTACCATCATCTAAACAGGGCTCTGAGCCCTGGGACCCCCGCTCAAATGCGCTCTTACTGGGGATGCTTCAAACGTTTATGATGCCCCTTGACAGGGGCTACAGGGAGGCTTCCCCTGTTTGGAACAAGGCTACATCTGCATGTGCTAATGGGGCCAGTCCATTAGAACTGGATTTTTCTTTTTTCTTTTTTTTTTTTTTTTTTTGATGCCAACCAATCGTGCTTGAATAATGTAACAGAGAACTTTGTTGTGTTATGAAGTGATATGATACAGTGTCCCTCCTGCCTTGCCTCCCTCCTTTCCTAGTGCTCTGCTCATTTTGGGCCGTTCTCCCAGGTCTGTGCTCATTTTGTCCATGAAGACTTGAGGGTAAAAGGAATTAAAGCTGCTGTGAGATGGGAACTTCTGGTAGTTCATGTATGTGGTAACATGTTGGACAAAATGGGAGAGTAACATGAGACAAAAACCAGCTAAACGATGCCGCTTGTAGCACTGCCACTGTGTTTTCTGTTGGGCAGGTGAGCAAAGACTTTAAGCCAAACATGATTAGGGATTCCTGAGTGTAGCTCAATAGCTGTTACTGTTGCTTTGGTGTTTGATTGGTTTTCTTATGATAAAACTTACTGAAACTTGCCTTCCGTATCTGCTGAGGAAGAAAAAGCCTAATATAATATCATAGAATCATTAAGGTTGGAAGGGACCTCTTGAGATCATCTAGTCCAACCCCCTGCTCCACCTAGAGCATGAGGCAGGGCGGCATCTAGGTGGGTTGGGAAGATCTCCAGAGAAGGAGACTCCACAACCTCCTTGGCCAGCCTGTGCCAGAGCTCTGTCACCCTCACAGTGAACAAGTTCCTCCTCACATGGACATGGAACTGCCTGTGTTGCAACTTACACCCATTTCCCCTTGTCCTATCACTGGCCACCACTGAGAAGATCTTGGCCCCTTCCTCCTTACATTCCCCCTTCAGATTAGTCAGATCCCCTCTTACCCTTCTCCAGAGAAGGGTTGCACCTGCTTTACTGCAGCCAATGGACCAAGTCCGCTGCTGAGGGTCTGCAGAGATGAGCTGCATTTTTCTGATTCTAGAAAGGCAGAGATATTTGCTTTCAAACTGTAAACCACGGTTAGGGTGCAAGGAGAAGCAGGAATAAAAGGCAGTGCAGATGTTGTTTTTCTAATTAATGCATAAGGTTTTTTTTAAGTGCATAAATCTAGTCAGGTAATTTGTGAAACAAACTAAAACTAATGTATGTCAGACAGCTGGCATATGCTTAACTTTCAGTTTGCACTTGATATTTTATGCATGACAGGGACTAGGTGATTGTGATTGAAAGCCTTTCCAAACCGCCAGCAAAAATTACAGGTTTCCAGAGTTCTAATGGTAAGGAGGTGACTTATGTATCATAATTAATGTTTTCTCCAACTCTTTAATGATCGTCATTTCTAAGAGAGGTATTTTACATTTTATTTCAGGCCTGTAAATCCAGTAATTAAGGAAGTTAAATGTTGGAAGTTGGAAAGAGATTTGAGTGGCAACAGGCTGCTTGTTGTTCGTCTTGTTTTCCTGTTTGAGAGCTTGAGATATTTAGTGAAAATGTTACAGAAATCTGTTTTTTTTATATGTGTATATCACCTGCTTTAATTACTGAGGCTTTAGTTAAAACCTTTACAGCAGCTGTTCATAATATCAGTTGGTTCAATGCTCAAGGCTTGACTCTGGGCTGGTTTTATTTTATTTGTTTGTTTTTACCTCTCCTGATGGGGAAACAAGCCAGTAAATATCAAAAATAACCTTTTCCAGCTAATGTTGTTATGACAGGCTCCGGAGGAATTTATTCCAACTCCAAACTGAGAGTTTTGCAGTGCTTGAGAGGAGCTTTTGTAGGAGAAGAAGGAAGTATCTAGAAGTCTACTGAAAATCAGTTCTGATATTTTGAGAACATCCAGATTTCTTTGATTTTATTATTATTTTTTAAAAATTTATTTCATGAAAGTACAGTTCTAATAAGTGGAAATGATTTAAAGATTATCTTAAGTTGTCTAAAGATAATTTCCTCTTGTTTGAGACTGTTTTACTGTACAGAAAGAAAAGAAAGTTGTCTAATTGACTTAGAAAGAAATTGTTCCAAGGATGATAGTACTAAGATACTGCTCTTGACAACGCTGCAACAACGTACGTCTCTACATACAAAATCATACATCATTGGTGTACATTAATAGTTTTTAAAAACATTATCATGAAAAGTTTTGGATGAAACCTCAGCCTACAGCTGGACTGTCAACAAAAGTTGTGTAATAAGTGGTATTAAGTATAACACAGTTTTGAAGGGATGAGCCTAATGCTTCCAGCATAACTATTACGAAAGCAGAAATGAAAACAGCCTAGGAGCAACCCAATTAGAATACTGCTACTAGCAGCAGAATAAGAAAAGCAGATTTGGTTCATAACTGGAGATCTTTATAGAATTTAAACCAAAAAATAATAAGAACTTGATAATTGTTTGTCTTGGAACTTCATGAGGTGATCTGTGTAGTAAACCTTGTATGATATGAAAACATAATAAAAAAAATTCACTTCTACCTCTGTGAGAAAAATCCCTGAGAATTCCAGCTAATATGCCAATACACTGTTGATTTGATTAAAGAAACAATAACATATCTTGGGATGAAGAAGCAAAACAGATGCGTAACTGATCTACTTGAACTCAAGCATCACTAAAAACTACTGATAAATGTAATGAGTAAGTGGTAAAAGTGAGTTAGAGATGCTGCTAATGTAAGGCAAAGTTAAGCAAGTGATTGAGAAACTCAATTAGAGCCTTATCAACTGGTGACTTTGGCTAATTTTTTCTTTTGCTATCTTAGATACATATCCATGGTGTAACCTGATGATTGTACTAATTTCACAGTTGTAACAATAGTTTATTATCAATAATTTGGCAAATAACTATGATAATTAAATAAAATAATATGTTAATACAAAGTAATGCTGATTAGTAAGAGAAATAATTGCAGCATCCCATAAAGGTTTGTCAGCAATTTTCCAGGAGTAAACCACTTGATGCTGGAGAGTGATCCGTGAATGGAAATGGGTGAAATTTGGTGGCCAGTGATAAGACAAGGGGCAATGGGTGTAAGTTGACACACAGGCAGTTCCATCTCCATGTGAGGAGGAACTTCTTCCCTGTGAGGGTGCCAGAGCCCTGGCACAGGCTGCCCA
>JAVCKT010025332.1:0-10277 GCA_032273925.1 Rhynchotus rufescens | reverse complement strand
GTGAAGGGGCACAAGTCCTCGCCCGTCTCGCACACGGCGCCGGGCAGGCCCCACCGCGGGGCCGGCACCTCCACCAACTGCAGCCCTTGGCCAGCGCAGTTAGAGGCCAAGTGGCCCTGTGGAGCGTCACAGCCTCTGATGCCCCCAGGCTGGCTCGCGTGGAGGGACCAGTGACGGCCTAGGCAGGGCTTGTGCGGGGCTAGCGGCTCGAACGCGCTCCAGTGCAGACCCCAGCCCTGAGCCGTCGACGTGGGGAAGGAAAATGGTGTTTCCAGCCCTGCTGCTTCCTCTGGCACCTTCCCGCGTCCTCCCCGTGGCTGCTGCTCCGCAGTGGGCACCGCTGACGGTCTCGGGGTGCTGCAGCCCTGCTCCTACCCTGGGACCTGCTCACTGGCTCTTGCTCCCTCTTAGCTCGTTGCTATTTGGGGGTAATTGGGGTTGGGGTGGGGGGTTGCAAAAGCTGGGGGGGGGGGGGTAATGTGGCAATTGAGGGGGTGCAAAGCCCCTGCCCGTCTGGCTGGAGGCCCCTGCATGGCTGGTGACACGGCGGTTGGCCCTGCTCAGGGCTCCCACCCCAACAAGGGACACGCACAGGTGGCGGTGACACTGCGGGGCTGTCCCCAGCCCTAGGGGTGCAGACAGGTCCCCACGAGGAGCCCGGGGGCGGGCGAGCTGCAAGGCAGCCTGTCCTGCACCCCCGTGCAGCGCGAGAGCCTCCCAGCAATGGAGGCTGGAAAATGTTCCCAAGGGCAGCGAAGCGGGACCAAGGGCTGGGGCACAGAGGGAAGGGGCTGCTGGTGTCTGGGGAGGGCAGGGGGGCACAGAGAGCAGCTGGGGGACCAGGGGGGTTCAAACCTCCTGCTGGAGCAGGGGGCACCTCAAAACTCACTGGCACGGGAGCGCGGGTGGAAGCTCAAGTTGCACGAGAGGGAGAAGACCCCGCTCCTGGGCAGCAGCATTGCCCGTGGTGGGATGCGAGTCCCATGCGGTGGGGTGGGATGGGGAAGGGGAGAGGGACGCGGGAGCTGGGGGAGACCACGGGGCTGGGGGAGGAGGGCGCGGAGCGGGCAGGGGGAGCCGCACGGTGACGTGCGGGGCATCCCGCGGGGCACAGCAGCCCTCCCGGGAGCGCGGGCTCCGCTCCACTAGCGCACGGATCCCAAAGGCCACATCCCGTCTCTGCCCTAACAGACGGCAAACCCCACGAGCCGCGGACTCGGACTCGCTCTCCGCAACCAAGCCAAGCGAAAGGCTGGCGATCCGGGCTCACCCAAAGCTTCCCTCGGCCGCAGGGCTCTCCAGCTCTGCCCTGGCACTGCCTGAAGGCTGCCAGGACCCTCCAGTGTCCCAGCCTCCGCATGAACCATCCACAGCAGTGACCTTCCCAGCTTGCCTGCCCCTGGAGGGGGGGCCTCCGCAGCACGGCCATTCTGGGGTGGGTTGAAGACGTGGCGTTTTATTGTTCATTGAGGGCTGGAAGGCGGCGGCGACGCGTGGCAAGGGCTGCCTCCGAAGCGGGTCTCCCACCGCAGCGGGCTGCGTTACTCACTGAGGGGCTCTCCTCGCTGCTCGGCCCGCTCAGCCCTCCTGGGCCCACTTGAGGAAGGTGGGGATGTCCCGCACGGGCACGTTGCGGGTCAGCGCTTTGACTCGCAGGTTCCGGTCGTCCGTGAGCAAAACCACTTCCCTGAGCAACCGGATCGGATCATCTGGAAGGAGAGAGACACCCGAGTGGAGGCTGGAGCCGCTCTGCCCCCAGCCCTGGCACCCCTGGCAGCTGCGCTCCCCAGCCCGTGCCGAGGGGCTGCTGCCCACCCTGGCTCACAGCAGAGCCTCCTCCTCCAAGGTCTTCCTTTTTCCCCTTGCTCTGGCTCGGAGACCTGCCTGAGTTGCCCCTTGCACCTTCCCAGAGCCAGGAATGCCGGGACGGAGCGGCAGGTCCCAGCGCTATCCACTGCTCGCGCCAGGGTGGTGCACAAAGGCAGGGAACAGGAGGTACCTTTGCCTGACCCAGGCCAGGAAGACAGCCTGCGACCCTGGCTCCAGCAGGAAGCTGGTGCTATTATTCTGGTGATCTCATTAGAAGATCTAAAACGAACCCTTCTTTTGAGAGGCTTTTGGAGTAGCCACCGATACCGAGGCGTTTCTGGCTCGGGCTCAGACAGGCAGAAAGCTGAAGCCTGAGAAACAACTGCAAGGATCTTGCCCCCAGATGGATGAGCTGCCCCGCACGCAACGCGCCGCGCTGGGGATGTGGGAGCTACGCTTACGTGTGTGTGAAGCAGGGGAAGCATATGGGGTATGTGTAAGCAGCTGGGTCCTGTGACCAGAGCACTGTTCCTATGAGCACAGGAAACACAGTGCCTCCGAGCCAGGACTGGAATGGAAAAAACAGAGTTTATGGGAGCCCAACATGGGCCCAGATTGGCTGCGCTGGGAGCAGCAGGCTGAGGGGAAGGGGAGGTTCGCGAGGAGCGCGCCGGAGCCGAGCGCGGAGGGGAGGCCGGGGCGGCCGCGCCGCTGCGGACAGCGGGAGCGGGAATGTTGCACGGACACTTTAAGAAATGTGTAACAATAAACATCCTCTGCTCGGCACGGGTGACGCGCCGCCTTGTTACAAACCAGAGGCTGTCAGCTTGTCAGGCCCCATTCGCCATAATCCACATGATTTCAAAATTCAGCATCATTTACACATAAACATTTGGTGACGGTTTCTCTGTGAATCTGACAAGTTAAGCTGCTAAGAATTCGCACTGACAAATGTGGGTTGATTTCTTGGGCAGCTGCTGATATAATTCCCATCCCCACCGCCCTGGCAATGGCTCCACGGTCCTCTGGGCCTGGGACGTCCTGCCAGATGCCACCAGGCCATCGGGAGGCAAAAGGTTCATGGAGAATAAACCCTTTTCCACCACCTGGGCTGCAACTTGCCCTGCTCCTCTGGGCACAGCACCAGCAGCACGGTTGGCTGTATCTGGACCAGGCAGGTTGTATCTGCCATTCCCGCTCTCAGAGGAGGTGAGGTGACCCAAGCAAGTGGTTTTTTCCAGGCTAGGGGCACACTTTGGACCTCAAAATCGCTTAATGGTTGTCCTGGCTCAACAGAAGCCGAGGAGGTGGACATGCATGCAGGCTAGCAACAGCATTGACAAAGTGAAAAGCAAGCAGAGGTCCGGGCATCAGGTTGGTTGTAGCATTTTAAGGAAGGGTTTGAGAGCATTTTAAGGAATGCTAAGGTTTAAGAGCATTTTAAGGAAGGGTTTGAGAGGAAGAAATGGCTCTGCAGACATTGGCAGGGTGCTTCTCCAGGCAGGGGCATCGCAGGAGGCACTGAGAGGTGCGCATTTGTAAAAGCAGTATGAGGGCAACAGCTTGGGGCTGAAGGCAGGCAGGAGGTGACACCTGGGTGTTGAAAGAGGCAAAATGCAGGAGGGTTTGGCTCGAAGGACCATGAAAGAGAAAACAAGGTGCCTGCGGGATGCAGCAGAGCAGGGACAAAGGTGGCACGAGGATGTTATTACCTTTGTTGGCGGGCATGAAATCCTTGGCCTTGTCATTGCAATAGTGGAGACAGCAGGACAGAATCAGGTCATCGTTGTTTCCCTGGAAGAAAAGGGCACCATTAGGCCTGTTTAGGCCTGGCAAACACTACGCAGTCCCCACCCTCCCTTAATTTCTACGTTGCTCTCTGAAAGCTCAGGCACAGCTTGGCAGAGAGACTCTCCATTCAGGACAAGCAGACCCCGGGGACGGGGGCTCTGGTTGCCCTCTGGAAGGTCGTGGAGAAGAGCCCCCAGACCCAGAGCTCACGCTGGCCGGGGTCCCCCTTACCTGCTGGCCCGTGGTGTCCTCGCTGCGGAAGGAGATGGACTCCAGCTCGTTGCCTCGGCTGGTCAGAGCCCTCAGGCAGTTGTCACGGCTCTCGAATCGCTCCTCCAGGAACTCGATGGACTTCCTGGCTCTCTCCTGCACTTGGCGGGCATAGCCTGCAGCCCGGTGCTCCATCTCTGGGCCCTTGGCCAGGCCATCCAGCTCGTTTATCACTTCAAACAGGAAGAGGAGGTACAGTTACTATGCGACAAGGTGCTGTCGTGACCTCCTGCCGAAGAGGACAAGTTGCCAAGGCCTCGGGGCCGGGGCACTGGGAGCTGGCTCAGGAAATCTGGGTTCAGCTGCCGCAGCGTCCCCGCGCTCCTGGACTTGGCCGCTGCTCTGGAAAAGCTTCCAGCCCTTTCCAGCACTGCGTGTCACCTGGCCGGGCCCCGGCGAGCGCAGGGCGCCGCTCGCCCGCCCGCCGGGCCCTCTTGCTAAGGGCACCTGGTTCTTCCCAACGCCACGTCCCTCCCGCTCGCTTCCCACCGGCTGCATCGCAGCTCGTGGCACCACCAAGCATGACCAAAGGGAGAAATGGCACGGGTGGCCTCCTGCCACGCTGCTCCCCTGGGGTCCCTCCTGCCTGGCTCTGCTCTCCCATCTCTGCTCAGCCGTCACTGGCAGTGCTGGAAGCTGCTGCAGCGGGAGGAAGGTCGCGCTCCGGAGCCGGCGCTTCTCACTTTCGCTCTGCTTCCCACGCGAGCCCTAGCCCTATTTTCGCACCTGAAGCTGCCGCCCCGGCTCCCTGCAGGGGTGGCTGGAGCGGGGAGGTGCTCTTCAACACCTCACCCATCTGGGGCTGCCCCAGGCGTTCGCACATCTGTCCTCACACATGCTGCTCAAGACGAACCCGAGCTTGCATTCCCAGCCCGCTCGGCTAAACTGGAGCCTCTCACATCTTGGCGTCTCCCGAGCAGCAGGGACACCCTCCTCGGGCTGCACGGGGGCTCGGGGGGGACAGCAGCAACACCCCACACTGCATCTGGCATGCACGAGCACGATGCATGCAGCGGTGCAGCCCTGCACGGGTGTGCACGCGGCAGCCGCTGTGCGCGCAGTGTGTGTGTGTGTGTGTGTGTTTCAGCCATGGCTTCATTTCTGAAGATTGTTTCCGAGCTTGGAGCCAAGTCCTGAGTTCAAGTGGGAACTATGCATTCCTTGGGGGTTCAGGGAGAGAGCTCGGGGTCTGAGGCCTCTCCCCAGTGCTGTGAATCACTGCCCGGGGAGCCTGCGTGATCGCTCTGTTCCATGGTGAGACTGGCACTCACTGTCTGGGTATTCAAATTAAAGCTGCATGGAGCTGCTTTGCTCCTCGCTCTCCGATGACTCTTCTCGCTACTGCTTTTAGCGACCTGATGCTGCCATTTCCACACAATGCACGGCTGGGTGAGGGGTGGGGGGAGCCGTGCAAGAACGGAACATCAAACAGGAAAAGCTGGTATTCCCTCCCGAAATCCGCCTTCCTGCTTCCAAGCTAAACAGGCTTCAAAGGGGAGGCTTGTTTGTGCTTCTGCACCAGGCCTGGCTTCTCCATGGCGGGGTCAGCCTCAAGGAGCACGGAGCAGGTTAAAGAGCAAGAGAAACAAACGGGACGCGAAGCTGCCTGCTTAACCCCTTGCTGCATCCCGGGAAGAGCGTGGCCAGTGCCCTGCGCCGGGGCACGGATGGGGCCCTGCAGCGCCGGGATGTGGCACCGAGGCCTCTGCCACCAGCGGCCACCGGCCCCCATCTGGGGCCAGCGGACAAGTTCCTCCTCCCCACGCTTGGGTCTCATCTTGGATGGCCTCCCGGGGGCACGAGGGGGGATTCAAGGAAGAGCCTGTGTGGACTGCGAGTGTTTAGCTGCAGGGCAGAAACAGGGGCGGCTCTTGGCAGGCTGTGGGACCCCGGGCTGTGGGTCCGCCGGCGCAGGGGACAGGGCAGCACAGGAGAAGGCCACAGCTCCGGGTGCCGTCAATGCGGCTCCCCGGAGCCAAGGCAGGGCGGGCGCCTCCTCGTTTTGCAGGTTGGGGGAGGCTACGGGGGTTTCTGCTGCATGAGTATCGTCCTGGCCGGGGTTCGGCTTAGCGAGCCCCACGTAAAGCAGGCGAGAGCCCCGGGGAGGCAGCGCCAGGGCTGCAGGGCACACACACACACAGGTGCCAACACGCTCAGTAAGCTCCACTGGGGCTCACGGCCTCCTCCCCTTGGCCTGGCACGAAGTGCCGGGCAACCAGCCCCGCTCCTGCGGCCCGTGGCCGAGCCCGGGCACCCGTCCCGGGCCAGCCTGCGGCCCCGCAGGGTGTCACAGCGGCTGCACGTTCGCTGCGGGGCAGCAGAGCTCGCTGCTGAGCGCCGGCGGTGCCCAAAGCAGCCCCAGGTGGGCTCGGCGGGCGGGCAGCCCTGCATGCCGCCGGCCAGGAGACGGGCACGAGCGCTGGAGCCGGGGCAGAGCCGGCGCGGGGGCTCCCGCGGCTGCAGCCGGGCCGGGGGCGGCGCGGCGCTTGGCCCCGCTCCTGCCCTCGCCTCTCCGGGCTCCGCCGCGGGGCACGTTGGCACCGGGGCCCCCCGGGCGACACTGGCCAGAGGAACGTTACCTCGAGCCCGGAGCGCGATCAAACAATCAGAGCAAAGGCATCTAACCAAATCCTCCCGCCACCCTGGGAGACCACCCAGCAGCACAGCCGTTATCTGCCAGGGTGAGTGTTTACCAATAACGGGAACCAGCTTGCTGTTTTACTGCGAGCTTTATAAGGATAAAAAGAAGGGCTGGGCTTGAGCAGCTTGGAGACGCTGGGACACAGGCCGGCCATTTGCTCGGGCTGCCTAAGCCCCAGCTCAGCTGGGATAAGCTATCTGCTTTGATTGTTTAACAATTCCTCCTCCTTGCTCCCTCCAAAATTCCCTCCAAATCCCATTTAACACCCGCTCGCCTCTCGCAGCCCCCGGCACCCCCAAATGTAGCGTGGGGAGAGGAGCCCATTTTGTGCCACGGGCAGAAAACTGGTAGGAAGCGAGAAACTGGATGTGCTGGAAGGGAGGAGCATGGATCACACAGCTCCATGGAGCTCCACTGAAAGCAAAGGGCTCGTGCCAGGCCCGGCTACCCCGCAGACACAACCCCACCTCTGGTGCCAGCAGCCACAGTACGAGCCACATGGCTCCGGACGGCACAAGCACCGGGGCTCGTGTGGCCAGGGATGGAAGGACCCAAAAAGTCGGGATACCCGACGGGAACCCTGTGCTGGCCCCACTCACCGATCAGCGGCACCACCAGGATGAACTTCCTGCACTCCAGCAGCGTTGCCAGGCTGCCGAGGTGGTCGATGAAGCCATTGGTGTCCGGCACCAGGAAAACGGGTCTGATCTCCAGCTCCATCTGTCTCACTTGACTCTGATCCTTCAGCACGGCCTGTTGGAGGAGAGCAGGGGGTGAGTGGGGAGAGCATCAGCCCTGCAAAAGGTGGACCCCGAGAGCAGAACACAAGCCTGGCGGCTGGGCATGTTTCCCACAGCAAGGACAGGGCACCTGAGCCCCTGCGCGTCCCGAGCACCGCGCTCTGCAGTCCTCCAGGGAGGACTCTCCCAGGAAAATGCCCTGGTCCTGGAGAAAACAGCCTGGCACCAGCCTTGCAAAGGGAAATGTTTCAGGATTTGTCCCATTTGCAGGACTGGCGGTTACCAGGACTGATCCACACCAGTACCACCGGCCTTACGACAGAGTGGGGAGAAAGCAGCGGATGGAGGAGGGGGATTGGGGGACTCCAGCGGCTCAAGGTGACAGGCTCCCGAGGGAAAACAAGCCAGTTTGGGACACATGAGTCATGTCGAAAGCAACCTAACACAGAGCCCTGCGTGGGCAGCAGGAGAGCTCCACGGGGAGGGCTGCACGGCCGCGGCATCTCGCTTGCGGCTGCACCAGGCCTCGCGCACGCTGCGCCTCCTTCCGACCCCATCCAGCTGGGAGGCCAGGTGGATTCCAGTCCTGGAAACCCCAAGCTCCGGCCTTGACTGAGCCCTGTGTACCCACACACATGGGGAGGGTCTGCTGGGCTTTACTGTCACCCCCTGGGGCTGTACCTGGCCCTTTGGATAAGGCTTGTTGCCAAAAAGAGACCCAGGCGCTCACGTAGCTCTTCAGATGCTATCGAAGGACTTGGGCTCTTTAGCAAGTCAGTGGCTTAAAAAACTCAGGCTGCTATTCTAGTGCTTCCTCTGCTTAAAAATAGCAGTTTCCCTGGACTCGCTCGTGTTTGTCGCCTCTAATAGGAACCGGTCACCCCTGGAGCAGGGCAGCAGCCCCGCTATGGGGCACGTCCCCCCTGCAAACCCTCGCAGCGCCCCCGAGAAGCCCCCCGGGGGCAGCAGGGGAGCTCAGCCCCTTGTGCCAGCCCTGCACTGCCCAACGCGGTGGCACGTTGCCCTGCTCCCCGCTCGGGGTCCAAGCCCTCCCTGCTGTCGTGCCAAAGCCTCGAAGGCGCCCGGGAACCACGAGCAGCACCAGGCGGCAGCGGCCATGGAAATGAGTGGTTTTTTTAATCCTTTTCCCAGTGCTGTCATCTGGCTTTAAATCAAGACGCCCTGGCTGTGCCACCTCCCGCGAGGGCCTGCGGAGAAGTCGGCAAGTGGAGCCTTCCCCACACGCCTCACCCCCTCTCCTTGGCACTGCTGCTCCTGGGGACACCGTTCCCGGGGACCCACAGGGGCAGATGTGCAGCGAGGAAAGTGGGGAGGTCTGTGCCCGCCTGGGTGGCACTGGTGCCTCCAGGTTTGGCAGCCCGGAGCTGCCCTTTGCAAAGCAGCACGGGCGATGCTCCTGCGAACCCCATCCTGCCACGGCGAGGAGCCCCGCAGGCCACGGAGCTGGCACAAAGGGCGAGCAACACGTTGCAGGGCAGCCTCCGACGGGCCTCGACGGCGCTACGTGAGGCTGGCGCCCCGTCCGAGCGCCAGCGCGGATCCGCGGCGCCGGCGGCCTCGCGAGCGGCGCGATCACCTAGGCGGGCGCCGGCGGGGGGGACACGCAGGTGACGGCGGGGGCCGCGTTCCGGGCACGACCCCGGGGCGGCTCCTTCCCGTGGGGCATTGGCCCCGGCGGCGCTGGCGGGCCGTACCCGGCCGGTTCCTGGCAGCTGCGAGCGACGCCTGTGCCGGCCGTCACGTCCCATTCCGCTCGCCGGGCCGCCCGGTGAGAGAAGGACACAGGATGCGCCGGGAGTGAAAGAGCGAGGTCGGCGGGGAGCGTGCCAAGTCCCCGCGCAGAGCTCCGGCCCGCGCGGGGAGCCAGAGGGAAACTCGCCTTTGCAGAGTTCAGAGGCCGGCAGCGAGATTTATTTTTGTTTGTGTGAGTAAAAGGCTGCAGAAGCCTCTGGCCAAGGGGCTGGGGGGGGTGGGGAGGGGCCTGTGATTCATACGGGCTCGCGCTGGCCCCGCGCCAGCCGGGAAAGGGAGCCCATGTGCGGGATGGGATGGGACGGGACGCGATGGGATGGGGAGGCGAGCGCCGCCTTAACCCTTGCGCCGGGGCCGCCGCGTTCCCGCGCTGCTGCCTCCCATCCATAGGCACCCCCCAAGAGCGGTGGGGCTGCGAGAGGGATGTGGGGGTTCGCTCCGGGGTTCAGGCCCTGCTGGGTGGGGAGTTTTAGGCTGGATGGGGTCAAAGCTGCCCTGCGGCTGCCAGGGCAGGGTGTCCTGGTGGTGCTGGTGCACGAGGGGCAGCGCCGAGGCCGGCGGCTCCTGCTCGGCCCGGGCTGCGGGCAGGGGCTGCTCGGGCCCTGCTCCGTGCGCGGGGGCTTCTCCCGGGAATGCGGTGCGAGCCGGACGCGGCTCCCTTGGCCGCCCCAGCTGGTGGCAGCACTGAGATCCCGGCGCTCCCGCGCGCGGGCCCGAATTCCCAGCTCATCCATCAGCTGGAATCACCTGGGGGATTCCCCGGAAGCGGGACCTGGACAAGCACTCTGGGTTGGGGCAGGGCACCGGGTGGCGCGGGGTGTCGAGGGGCATCGAGGCTCCGCTCCGTGCGGGACGGGGCCGGCGCGTGGCCGCCACCGCAAGGGCATCCGCACGATGGCCAGGGCCCGAGCGCAGCCCGGCAGAGCTCTCCTCCTGCCCATGCCGGGCTGGAAAACTGGCCTCGAACCGAACCCTCGAGCTGGACAGGTCTCCAGGGCGAGGCCACCCCGCGAGGACCCGTGGGGCTGTCACCATCTGCCACCACCTCTTGCACCCCGAGCAGCCGGGGCCGTGCACTCCGGCAGCAGCCAACCCACCCAACGGTCCCGGCGGGCGGCTTTTCCAGGACAACCATGCGCGGAGCCTCCGCTCGAGCCTTTGCTCCCGGCCTCGCTCGGGGGTGAACGTGCGCGGCGGGCGGTCGCGCGCCGGGGCGGCCGCCGTGGCGGAGCCGCCGGGGCGGCCGCGCGGCT
>JAVCKT010025331.1:0-14854 GCA_032273925.1 Rhynchotus rufescens | reverse complement strand
AAATATAAAAAATATTTATATATATATATATATAAAATAAAAAATCTCAGAACATGCAGATGATCTTTTCCATAGGTATTAAACCCATTTTTAGCAGGCTAACTGGGACGGTTTCTTTCCCAGGCCGCAGCGCCTGCGTTACCTCTGTCCCGCTAAATTGAGCTGATGAAGACTCCCCTTTGGTTGTGGAGAAACCGGATTGATTCTCGTGCTACATGTTGTCCTCCTTTTCTTTGGACAACTGTAAATATTTGAATATTTATTAGAGTAGGGCACCGTATTAATTTTTCATCATCTGAGCCAAATATCTGTGTGCAATGTATTTCCTTTCTTTCATGTAAGTTTTGTACAGCTTTATAAATAAGTCAAAGAATTACTGTTTTTCTCCAAACTTTTTTTTTTAAATAGAATTGAACTTGGTAAATACTGTAGATTCTCTTTTTTTTCCCCTGTGTAATTAATGCACTCTACTGTTCCATAATGCTGTAACTTGTAGAAACGTTGTATATTTATTTTCTGCTTATTTAAGTTCCTGTAAAGGTTTTGTTTCCCTTTGTTTTTCTTCGAAAGTGCCTAAGTCCCGTTTTCCAGTAGCAGTTTAGGCATGAGAGAGACTTGTAGCATTACTGAAAGTTAGTCAAAGTCTGAATTCTATAAATTCTATATGTCCCTGTTGGTTTTTTTCTTTTTCTTTTTTTTTTTTTTTTAATTATTCCCTTTCAAAACCAAGTTGTCCTCCATCGTGGCCACTTCCACCTGGACCAGCTTTAACATTGGGTTCAAACGTTAAATACCAAACGTTGTACTGATTAATCACTAACCTGTTTCATAGGACCCAGCATATGTAGCATTTTTATCGCAATTTCCCTGGCTTACTTGTGTTTTGCACTGATGAATTTTGGACAGGGTAATTGCCACTTTACTTGTGCAATACTGCTGTAAATAATTGCAGATCTTTTTGTTTTGTTTTTAAGATGCAATCTTTTTATGTTCTTAATATGAGGTTTTATATGAATAAAATTTTCAACTATTACTAGTTGCGCTGAGCGGCCTTTTCTTGTGTCGTGGGAGATTCTCCTGTGTTGCAGTTTTGGGGGAAATGTGATAACTTTTGCTTTTATTTTACTGCAGCCCTTGGCAAAACCGCATCCTGGCCCGGAGCTGAGCGTTCCCTCGCTTATATCCCAGCAAGAACATGAATCTCTAGGTCAGGACTAAGACTGTGCTGGACTGGGGACATCTTGAGAGCCAAGAGGCGCTGCAGTGTCGCGCTCACCCCAAGCTCATTCTCACCCAAAGCCAATCTACAAGGCGAGATCTTGAGTCAGTCTTACATAAAACGAGTCCTTATCATCCCGCCACATCTCCCCATCCTTAAATGAGAAGGATTTTACAGAGCTTAGTCTTTTCCAGGTGGTTTGGGCTTTGCAAGCAGGTAGCTGAGCAGCATCACAAGGCTTTTGTGCCTGCTAATCGCTAGCAGCTGCTCCTGCTCGGGAACAAGCTGGGCTTTCTAAGCCCGGAATTTTGTCGTTTATTTACTATTGCCAATGTCGGGCCATGTGCAAGCGATTAAACGTGGCATGGAAACCCAGGCCGGGCTCGGGAATCAGCCCGACGGGCCCTGGCCTGGGCCGGGCTCTGGGCTTAATGGTGTTGGCCAACATGAACACGGGGTGAGACCCCAGGGCGCCGAGGAGCTGTTGGGTGCTGTGAGGCTCCCACGTGCAGCAGGAGCAAACCCTGTGGGATCAGGAATGAAGGAGGGACAGGAGACGTCCGGCTGGGACATGTTCCCCAAGATGTTCTGGAGCAGCGAGACAGCAGGTTGTGTAGTCAGATACTCCCTGCCCCATGGCAAGGGAGTCTTGCTGGACCTGCGCTGGATCCGTTGCCCCCTGGTCTCTGGTTGTGCTGGACTTCCCAACACCCCATCCCTCTTCTCCCTTCCTCACCTTCCCTGCAGAATCCTGAGGATTCCTCCCGCCCCACCAGCCCTGTTGTCCTCCCACATCCCGCAAACCTTTTCCCATGTGTTACACCCAGATACATTTCCCAGGAAGCACCAACCAAAGAGGCAGAGTGGATGGCTTTTAGACATATATTTTATACCCACACGCTTAACTCCTGTTTTACTTCTCATTTCACCGCAGATAATAGACGGCAGATAACTGATAGCATCAGCTGTGGTTTGGAACAATGTTCTGGTGAGATCACTCAAATGCGACTTTTAACATGAAAAGAGGAGATAAGAGGCGGTGGTAAAGATCCATAAATTAGGCAAAATGGTGGAAAGGGAACAATGGATGGCACGGAAGAAAGAACTTTGTTTTCTTTTAATGCCCAAAGGCATCAGCTCTGGGTAGCCCCTCTCAGCATCATTCGGGTCCCGGGAGGTCTCAGGATGCCTCTCCCGACCAGAACTGGGAATTCCTGGTATCTCCAGGGTTGAAATCTCTCCGCTGGTCTAGGCAGGAGCATAGGGGAGTCCCAGCACATGTCACCGGGAGCCCTTTGGGATCCAGACCCGAGCCTGTACCCAGGGTCCCCTTTGAGCAACCACGAAGGCGAGATCCCAACTGGAAGGTGACCTTTGCCATGCTCTTCTCAGCACAGCGTGGCCCCGGGGCAGCCTATCTCGCCGCTCAATCGCACCAATTGCTCTTTCATTTCACTTTGGAATACGTCCCTGAAACAGAGACTAAGTCGCTGCTTTCCCACGCCCAAGTGCAAAGACTTTAACTCCCCCAGAAAATGCAATGTTTTCCCAATCCTAGCAGCTTTTGCAGGGATTCCTCCTTTTTTTTTTTTTGTTTCTTTTTTTTTGATTTTTTTGGGGTTTTCTTTTTGTAACTGGCTGCAAGGACCGGGCTTAACCCCCAAGGCTGTTTGCACAGCAATATCCAGGGGTCATGGGGCCGAACACGCGCCGGGGTACCCGTCAAGCCAGTTTCTCCTCTTCCAGGCGCAGACACTGAGCGAGTGCCGCCCATGGCTGAGGAGCTCATGAATAGGAATCATTGAGGGCAGGTCGCCGCGAGCCCGCCGAGCTGCTACGCCGCGTCTAGACAGCGCACAAGGGTGGCTCTGTTTACTTTCGGCACCTGTGTTTTCCAAAACAGGCCCGCGTGCCTGTTCCCGTCTTATCTCCCCACTCCCAGCTCCGCAAGAGGGATCAAGAAGGGGCTTGGGGTGCTGCCCTCTGCTCAGGCAGCCTTTCCTGCTGCTTGAGTCCTCTCCTTTGGGGGTTCCTATGAAACCTCCTGCAAACTCCTTGCCAGGAGAAAAGTTGCCCATTGGGTTGGGTGGGAAACGCTGAGTAACTTTATCCCTGGGCCAAGACTACTCCTTGGCCTGACCTTCCCTGATCTGATGGGACCTGATGCCACCACCTCTGATAAGAGCATTGATAAAGAAGTAGCCACAGAATTGGAGGTCAGAGTGGTCAGGCTGCCATGGTCCTGTGAGACCGCTGGCCAGTTCGGTATCTTCTTGTATCTCTGCTAAGTCGGGCTCTTGGTCACCCTCAAGGAAGGTTTCTGCTGCAGGAGAGTCACAGCTCCAAAGGCAGGAGATGTGTCTGGGTGCTTCAGAGGCAGCCAAGCGTCACCCCAACTTCTGGTGCTGATAATAGTGATGGCAACTTCTCTACCCACTTGACCCGTTGGCTTTTTTGGCATGAGAAACCAAGGGAAATCTGACAAAACCCAACCACCCAGCAGCAGACGAGGAGCCAAGACTCCACAAAGGCTTTTGCACGTGCACCTTCAACTCCACATGATCTGGAGGCTTCACACCCAACTGCAAAAGAGATTTACATCTCACCATGTCAAGAACAGAGCAGAGCACAAAGCTTCATCACACACCTGAGAAGCAAGAGTTAGGGCCCACAGCCTTTTATTTTACACTCTGGTCCAATTCTCAGTAAATAAATGGAGTCTTGGGGAGTTTTTCTCCTCTTCCTTCCCATCTATCAGAAGGTCGCACTTCCTGCTCGATCTAAAGAGCAGCGATTAACACGGCAGAAGGGCAACCCCTAATTCAGCGCTTGGCCATGACATGGATCTCAGAGCTCCCCATATTGACACTAACACTGAAATATGGGCAGAGGCATTTCTGTTTTATGGATATCCTGGGAAAAAAGGGCATTGCAGGAGATGTTTCCGAGCCCCAGCGCTGCCCTGGACCCACATGATTTACGCTGTTGGACTCATACTCATTTGCCCATCTTATATCACGGCTCTCCAAACTGCCCTTGACTTGCAACTTGCCTGCCAGGACGGCCTGTAAACGGATTTTGGAGCAAGCCATAAATCCCAAATTTGTGGAGTGTGTTTCTAAGGGCAGCCTGCGAATTAACACAGGAAACTAAGGGAAAAGGTGTTTTTTAAAACGTCTTAGGGCGGCTAAGGAGGCATCATGCTTGACGTGTCAGAGGGACAGCCAAACTTCTTGGTGGAGCATTTGGGCAGTAGATAAATTGAGGTGGAAAAACCCAAAGAGTGGGTGATTCTAGGATTCCCCCAAAGTAGGAGGAGAGTCACCAGTTACGAACACTGCAGGAACTGTAGCAGTGCTCTCTGCTTAAGGAAAACTCGATGTCCCTGCAGAGATGTTGTGCTGTTTTCCCTGGACAACCTGCTTGGTTTCAATGAAACGTCCAGATGTTGGTGGAAACGTTTCCTTCTGACCTGCTGAAGCTCAAGTGGTTTCATTATGTCAGAATTAAAGATTAAAAATATAGTGGGAGAAGTTCCTGATAATTATGAGATTTTTAGGAAAATAGTGACTTTTTTTCCTTCCAGTTTTCTTGAAGCTTCTTTACAGGGCAGAATTGATTAGGGGGCACGTGCACCCCTCTCCAGCAATGCTTGGCCATGGTCAAGGACCGCGTGCGTTGGATGTGACGTGGGAAGCCAACACCTGGATGAAATGGGATGGCCAAATGGGCACCGCTGGTGGCCAGATCCATCTGCTGAAAGTCTGAATCTATCTTTTTGGGAAAGACGGTAGTAAATTTTGGTCTCTACTGAACACACTAGCACGTGATGCAGTCAGAGAGTCATAAACCATCTGCCAGATGCTGCCGATCCAAGACCAAGTGCTGTCTAACGCTCATCATTGCTGCCGTGCATAAACCTCAGGGCAGCCCTAAACTGCAGCCAGGCTGTTCATAGCAGTGAAAAAATAATATATACACATTTATGCGTATATAAATTAATGAAAACGAAGCAAGGACTTGCCTTTCTCACCCACTGTGCCTCTAGAGTAAGGTATGAGGCAGATGCTCTGAGCCAGCTCCTAAGTGCACTCTGCTTTTCTCCTATAAATAAAAGATCTAAAACTTCCTGCCACAATCCTGTCGGGTTTTTGGAAGGGAAAGAGAAGGAAAAAAAGGGAAAAAGAGCGGGAAAAAGTAAAGTAGCAACAACAAAAACACAAAAACAAAATAGGAAGAGTTGGGGAAGAAGAAAGAAGATAAATGAGAGTCACCCTTGCTCTTTGCACCAGGCTCTTCAGCATGCAAAGAAATCTAATGTGTTTTTAAAAAACGTAATAATAAAAAAGCTTTTGATATAATGTTGTCAAATACCTTTGTGCAGATGCAAGCGGTGGCAGATTTTGCAGCCAATAATCTGCTCGGAGTGGAGCTTTTCTGTGCACTTAGGCAACCAGTAGAGAAGAAAAGCAAGGAAAAGATTTTCAGCAAAACTGAAGGAGGAAAGTGTTTGCACCTAAGTCAGATTTGTCAGTTTTGAAAGAGAAAGAAGGGGAAAAAAAGTCGAAACTTGTTATTTTTGGAGCAGGATGCCTTTGCCACTTCAAGTGTCCCCTGTCCTTGAGGTCTCCCTATTGCCAAGCTAGGAATGGTGCTGGAGCTCCGGGGCTGGGAATGGCCAACGCAGGGAGCCCCAGCTCGCAAAGCATGGCCAGGGCAAAGGACCTGCCTCTGGGGAAGGCAGTTTGATGAAGAAGAGGGCGAGTGAGTCTGCACTTGATCTGTGGGGACGGGCAGATGAGACACAACAGGCAATTTTTAGGAGAGACTGATTTCCTTTTCAGGCTCCCTGTCTGTCTGCATCCCTCTGGAGGAACTAATCCAAAGGAAATTAGAAGAAAAAAAAAGAGGAAAAAAAATAGAGGAAAATAAAAAGAAGGGGGTCTTCTTTAATTATCATCTTTCCTTTCCTTTCCTTTCCTTTCCTTTCCTTTCCTTTCCTTTCCTTTCCTTTCCTTTCCTTTCCTTTCCTTTCCTTTCTCCCATGCCAAGCCTTCCGCGCGGCGCGTGCATTGACTTCACGCCGGCTTGTCAGCAAGCCTTTCTGGGAAGCCTCAGATTACCAGATTGCGCCACATTATCCGAGGAGCGAAACTAATTAATGGCAGGGGATAAGACGCCTGGGCCGCGGGGCCAGATAACCCCTCTCCCAGCGGGGCGGCCGGAGAGGCTCCAGCAGGAGAACTGAAGGCTAAACCTGCTGCTGAGCACAAATAGCAGCACCACATTGCGAGCCAAAGGGTTCACCCTGGTCACCTCTCGTGTGGAGCTGCTGGGGCTGGACTGGAGCCTTGGATTGACTCCGGTCCCTTGTCTGGCGTGGGCTGAGGGGATGGATCTGCCCCATCCTGGGCAAAATAATGCTGGGTTTGGTCTGCTTGCCTTTCTGCACCTCTGGAAATGGTATTTTCCAGCCTTTTCCTTGCGTCTGCCTCAATTATGAGGCATCAAAGTCATTGCAGTGGCACTGGGGGGATATGGGCTTGATGGCACTACCCACATCCCCAACCTCGAGGTTGTTGCATCAGCCCTAGTTGGTCCCCTCTCCCCAAAGCTCGGGAATGAAGAGATCCTCGTACTATGGTGTTAAATAAATGTTCTGACCTGCAGCTTCAGGAATGATGCCGTGGTTCCTTCCCCGACCTGGACCCGCAGCAGAAGGACCTGGTGCATGTGGGGATTCGGGGGGCTTGGCTTTGGCTTGCAGCGTGCCTCCTCAGTGTCCCCATGTCCTCCCAGCCTTTCCCATGCCGCCCTTCCCACCTGTTTTCTGCAGCAATCCTCTTAGTGCCTTTCTTACTCTCTTTCAATCCGTCCCTCTTCTTCCTCTGGGCACGACTCCAAGGAGCAGCCCATGCCCATTTCATTCACCTTGTGCAATGGCCAAAACTCAAGCAGCTGCTAGGCAGTCTGCAGCTTCCTACGTGGTCCAGCTCAAAAACCCTTTAAGCCTGGGCAGTAAAACACTCATGGAGAGATATGAGGCCTCATGAAAGCTGTCCTGAGGAAGACCTGGGTCATCCCAGACCCTTGCTAAGGAAAGGAGAGGGGTATATCTATCTGTGTGCTCATCTAGAGCTCAGGACTGTGGTTTTCTCATTGCAACTGGCATTCAGCAACTACTCCTAAGCGAGACATGCTGATGTCTTTGGATGTTCTTTGGATCATCTTTGAAACCCGCTTGGATGCAGCCCTGTGCCCCGTGCTCTAGGTGACCCTGTGTGTGCAGGCGGTTGGACTAGATGACCTCTGAGGTCCCTTCCAACCCTAAGCATTCCATGATTCCTTGATTCCATGATTCTATGATTCCATGATTCTATGTCCTGTGCCCTGGCACCAACACACTGCACTCAGGGGGCAGAGCTGGGGCCAGCCCACGTCTGGCTGCCCAGACCCCGACTTCTGAGCTGCCAATTAGCCCCTAAACGAAGGCAAGGGGAGATAAGCTCGTTAAACAGCATCATTGTTGGCTGCATCTCCAAGACGAGCCAAATCCTCCGCCGATGGATGTTCGTCCTGCTGCTAGCTGGAAACTAGCTGGAAATAACTCCCAGACAGGGGAAAAAAAAGGAGGAGGAAATATATGAGATGGGCTAGCAGAGATGTTTGAGTTTTCAGTTGGTCTAAGACATAGAGGAGACATGGGATGGACTGCACTGAACGTACAGCTGGTTTGTATTTCTCACTTTGGACTGGTAAGCACATGCTTTTTGAGAAGAATCCAATAACTTTTTTAAAGGATAATAAATAAAATAATAGAATCATAACAATTGTGTAAAAGCTAGGTAGAACTTTTCGCCGTTTCCGTGCTGGGAGTTGATAGGATTTATTACATCGGCACTCCAGCTCGCCGCGGCTCTCAAGGGAACGGTATTTTTGTCTGATTGAGCTGAGGAAGAAAGAGCTGTAAAAGCATAAATCAATGTCCAAAGAGCATGACTTGTCCCTTATCAGCCTCCTTGATACCATCCTGGGGCAAAACAAAGCCCTTGCTCTGGAGTTTTGCCACTAGCACTGCCTCTTTGGAGAAAAAAACAACCAAAAAAGTTTAAAACAGGTCCGCAGGTGACTTGGGAATTTCCTTCGGGATTTTGTGCTCAGATGAGGCATACGGGAACTGGAGGCAACCTCAGGGTCTGCCCTGCATATTTGGGCTGCTTTATCCATGAGCAGGACAAAGATCCAGAGGCTCCCTCCAGTTCATGAGTCTCCACTCACTTTTGTCCCCTAGGCCAGAAGGTTCTTGCTCCAGTTTGGAATGCCTTTGGTGGGAGCATCTATCCAGAAATGCATCTCAAAAGCAGAGGAACAGAGGGAAAAAGTATGACCTGAAACCCAGGGCTGAGGAAGCTCCACATAGAGGGAGTTTTTTCCTCCAGTTGGCTCAGACCATCTCCTGGTACCATATGGACTTGTCCACTGGGACTTTGGTGAGCTGGAGGCTTTTAGTGATGGCCAGGTTAGCAGAAAAGCTTCCTTCTGCATACTTTGGCTTTTCTTGTCTTTGGGAAGTGATCCTGGGAGCCAACGCAAGTGGACTTCCCCATAAAGAGCTGGATTTGGGGCCAGCAGGACCTGCTCCCAGCAGAACCCAAGTGATGCCCTTTGCTACTTAGCAGTGGGCTACCCAGTAGGGCAATTTTCTCCTTGGGACCGAGGTAAACTTCAGGGCAGACAGGTTAAATCTCCTGCTATAAGGGAGAATTAACAGTCTCATAGTCTTCTGTCTTGGAAATGTGAGTTTGAATCCTTGGTAGATGGACAACATGGACAAGAAGCTGGGAAAGGTTTCAGATCACTCCTTGAGACTGAGACATGAGACTTAACTATGGGATTTCCCAAGTCTTGCATGTGTTGCCACTTTTCTTCCCAAAGATTGGGGTAAGTAGTAACAGCAGGGCAAAGAGCATTTTACAAAGATCATCGAGGACATCCAGTACTTGGGGAAGCCCTTGTGCCCATGGCCATGGGCAAGGTCCACATGAATCTACGCCTGCTGGAGGCCAGGAGATGAATTGCCCCGTGCCAGTCTATTTGCCCTGTCTCGGGCTCTTTCCCTAAGTGACAAGAAAACTTTACCACGCGAGAAGCCAAAGGAGTCTTGCCGAACATCTGCTAGCCCTTGCACAGAGTCGTGGTCGCTCTGCAGTGGTCACGTTGGCCCCTACCACCACTCGCACCTGGGAGCGACCGGGAAGCGAGCAGCCTCACGTCTTGTTCTCATCTGCGGTCAAGACACTTCCCAACAGTGGAAATGCATGGAAATCCCATCATTTTGGCTCTGCTAGTGCTTTTAGCAACCCCACCCGCTGCCTCCTATGGTTTGACGTTTACCAAGCTGTTGCTGGAAGCACGTCCCGCTGTGGAGTGCAGCCACGTGAGCGCTCTCGAAGGGTGGCCCCGGTCCAAAGTTAGTCATCTCTCTGCAAAGCCAGCCCCATGTCCCTGTAGCCTCATCCTTTCCCGAGCACCAAGGCACTCTCCATCCTGCAAAGCTGCCCTGCTGGGGCTGTGTGCATGGGAAGAACATGAGGGTCACTGGGAAAACTCTCGCACCTGAGTCGGAGCACAGAGACATGTGCCGAAGCGAGAGAGGAGAACATCAAATGTCATGAGTGGTAGCACATGCTTTCAGGTGGGCACTAGAAAGCACCTGGAGCTCAGTCTTCAACCAAGACCAGTCAGCAGCTTAAGGCTGTTTACTGTCCCAACTATAAAACAAAATGGTTTCCAACAAGGGCATTTTGAGGAACAAATCCTAACAGTGAAGCAGTAGAAATGTCCAATCTTTAAACAGATTATTCCATTTAAAAACAGACATTTAATGACTAGAAGTTTACGGGCATTAGGCACCATTCTGGAGCCCAGCTGGAGCTAGCCTAATGTCTAAATGCCCAAATCCCACTAAAAACACATCCTCTACCCCCATCACCCACGTGTCTTTATCAGACGCGGGTGCTCCAGGCATCCTCCTGGCAGCTGCCAAAGACCTGACCTTGTTCCCCCTTCAGCTCCCTGGTATCCGCAGCAGTGACACCTCATGTTTCATTCGGACTTTGCTGGCCCAGCTGGGAGGAAACAACCTGCCAGCCCCTCTGTAGATCACGTTCCATCCTCACCAACCAGGGCCAGGGCACGAAGCGTTGAAACCATTTCTTTTTCCCCGTTCTCTTCTTGTTTGGCATCTGAGCCAACTCACATTTTTTCAGGTTACGTTATTGACACAAAATAAACTGTTCAGCGTGATTACAGGCAGCAAGATTTAATTTTATTTTTCTTTGGTCACGAGGAGACACATAAACCTGAGCAGCGGCTCCAACAAACAAAAATTACTCTTAATGAACTGTCAAGAAAATACTGGCTGATCTACAATTTGGCAGCGCTACACACCGCGCTTGAGCTACCCAGGGCTGCAGCAATATGACACTGGGAGCTTGTCTTTTTTTTTGTGTTTTTTATTGGATAAATAATGAGCTGCCGAGTGAGGCGTGCGGAGTAATGACTCCGCGTGTGCGTGCAGGGCTCCCCGCGGGAATGGTACCTGCAGGATCCCTGGTGAACCCAGGACTCCAAGCTGAGGGAAGCGGCAAGGAAGGAGGCGTAAAGATGGACACCTTCCTCACCGAATTGAGTTCAAGGCTGTGGAAAACAAAGGAATAAATTAAAAAAAAAATGCGATCCCCAGCTGCAGAGGTGCTTTGGCCAAGCGTTTCTCCTGCGTTGGAGCACGAGGCAAAGCGGCTTTCTACCCCCTTGCTGGAGCAGCCTCCAAAAATATCCACCCTGGACCACCCTGCCAAAAATATCCCCACGGGCCCAAGAGCCTTGGAAGTGGCTCAGGGACCAGCCTGGGCCTGAGGGTGAGGGGCCTTCTTCTAATGCCCAGCCTGGACATCTCCGGGGCCGTTTCTCCTTGTAGCCACGGGTGTCCTTGTGCTCGCAGGGTGATCTGCATCCCACGGGTATTTTGGGGCACCCTTTCGTGGCCTGGATTTGGCGAGGCTAAGCCGCCTTTGGGCTTCCTGTCCCAAGAGAAGGTCTCCACGGCTGGGCAGTCCTCACAGCCCTTCCCATGGGAGCTGCCCCTCTCCAGCTGGCACATCAGCAGTGCCCTGCAAAAGAGCTATTTGTGTTTCCCTGTCGCTGCTGGAAACTCCCTGCCTTGACGTTTCGTAGGTGCCATATGCCTATATCATATATTTATACAGCTTATCCAGGCAGGGATCCTCGCAGCCCCCGCGCCCTCCCAGGCAGGGATCTCCTCCTCGCTCCACGTGCCCTCTGCAGCCGGCATTCCTGCCATTCCAGTGTCCGGCATCCCCGGCCGTGGAGGAGCCGCTGCTTCGCCCCGGGGCTCTGCTATCTCGCATCTCTGCCCCTCGCTGCCTGCGTCACAGCTCCGCTCCTTCCACTTCTCCTTTCCTTGTTCTCCTTTTTTTCTGCTTTTGCTTAGAGTGCTCACGGAGGTGGATCCCATCTCCCCCCAGCAGCCCTTCCAAGCCCCGGTGGCAGCTCACAGCCCCTTGCCCTGCATCCCTCTGCCTTTCCCTGTGCTCCTTCACCCCTCGCTGTGCAACCAGCTTCTCGGGGAGCCTCTGCACTCACGTGCATGGAGACACGGTGCACGCTCCACCTTCTGAGCACCAAGGCAGGCATGCATGCACCTTGTGCAAGGCACAGGGGATGGTGACATGCTCCGTGGTGCCCGAAGCAGCTCTCCACTAACAGCCTGTGGGAAAGCTGGGCTGGAGGGATGCATGGGAAGACGGAGGGGAAAATGCTGCAGAGAGGAATGAGAGAGCATCCCCTTCCTGCCCTGGGCTTGCTCAAAGCGCTTTGGTGCAGACCAAGGCTTAAGCTAGGACCCTAGACTAAATATTCCAGAAATACGTGATACATGGGTGCATCTAGGTGATCCTGTGTGTGGGGGGTTGGACTAGATGACCTCTGAGGTCCTTTCCAACCTTAAGCATTCTATGATTCTATGATTAAGGGCTTGCTGCCCGTGCAGGACTCTTAGCTTTGACCGAGACTTTGTTATAGAAGGTTCAAAAGGGAAAACTCTGGGATGTGCCGGTGCTTCCTAGAGCGCAGTCCTTTACCAGGAGACACCACACAGCAGCAGCCCGCGTTGGGCGGCTTCCCGCTGCAAAGCCCTGCTGCAGGACACGAGGATGCTGAGGAAGCCGGTGTGGGCAAATGGGATGCGTTCCAGGGGCCCCATTTTGCTCCCAGAGGAGGGCAAGACGATGGAAGAGCTCTGTAGGGAGCCCCTTGGGAAAGAACCAGCCTGGGCAGAGGAGCATGTGGCCAAGCGCTTCTGTGCACCAGCCTGGAGGCCACCTCAGCCCAGCTGAAATTTATGAAATAAATAAATAAATAAAAAAAGCAATTTATGACAAAATAAAAAAAAAGAAACAGCCCCACTTGACGAACAACTTAAAAAAAAAAATCTGCATTTTTGTTGTTGTTGTTGTTGTGTTTCAAATTACAGAAGTTCCTGAAAGGGAAGTTTATTGGTTTCAGGTGCTATTTTGGGGGGTTCTTTAGTGCAGAAAAGAAGCTTTTATTGCGTAGCTGAGGTTTAGCCAGCTGCCGGGCCGTGCTCGGAGCCAGGCTTTGTTTGTCCATCTTGCACCCCCGGGCAAACGGGCAGTCGGAAGAGCCGGCTGGGAAGGGCGCGCAGCCCCGCAGAGGAAGAGGCTGGAGGAAACCAGCTAAATCCCAAGTTATTGCTCAAGGCAGCAGGAGCGTTTCCCTTGGAGCCCCGCGCCGCTCAGCTGAGCGGTCCCCTCCGTCACCGTGACTCACGGTAACGAGATCCTTCCAGCCGTCACACGTCCCCCGTCCCAGAAACACAGCGCGTCCGAGACGCAGCAACTTCCCCAAACCCAGCTCCATGGAGGCACGGACCAACTTGTCCACCCCCTTGCCAGCTGGATAAGAGCTGAGCAACAGGATGTGGAGTCTCCTGACCCATTTTGAGTCTTTGCAAGGCATCTTGTGCTGGTCTTAAAAAGGCCATTGGGTTGCTTTGCTGCAGAAGACAGAAAGTGGAGAGGCCCTTCAGATGCCTTTAAGCTGTAGAGACTTGCCAGCAAAAGTTTGACTTCATCTGTTTTAAAGTCTTTCTTGCTCTTTTTTCATCCTAACCACGGTCAAAGCTCCTATCCAAGCGTGGTGGGGAAAGCCTGAAGGAGAGAGGTAGGATGCCCCGTTCACAAGCAACTTTGGGACCAGGCTTGCCAAATCCTGTGTGTCACGTACATAAGTACCTGGGCAACTAAATCTCAATAAATCAGGTGTATGGGATGCAAATTCTGTATTAGTCTTTGGAAAGGGGAGGAAAGAGCCTATGACATGAGCAACTCCAGGCCTTTGGAGACACTTTGCTTGGCCTCAGAGGCAGGACTTGGGCTCAGCATCATCTTCAGGGAGACTGGGGTCTGGGACCCCATTTTCCCAAGGGCCCTGGGCACCGGAGACACACGGGGCACTGAGCTCTCCCAACAAGCAACAAGGAAGAGGGATGGTTGTGCATGGAGCAATGCCATGGTTCTTGCTGAGTCTGCAGGAACCAGGAGTCGCATGGCAAGCCTGGCTGGGGATCAGACAAGGGACCTTGAGGCCACCAAGCCTCAGGCTGCTCCGGCTCCCAGCAGGCTCAAAGCTCTGCCCAGCTGTGATGGACTAACCCCTTCTGCTTGGAATTAAGTCAAGCCCTGTGCTGGGCTCCAGCACCCGAGGCTGCTGCCCATGGCAGATGTGACTCCTCATGGGGTCTTCATGGCCATCCCATGGAACAAGGCGGTAGGAAACCCAACAGTGAGCGAGGGTCCAGAGTGTCTTGCACGGGCACGTTGTGATGCCTCTTTCTCTCAGTTGTTCTTCTCTGTGACTCATTTTGCAATGAGCTCATTGCCTGAACCCAGCAACCTCAGTGAGACAACAGGGAAGGCAGGACCTTTCCTTCGGAGGTCTCAATGGATTGCTCGGGCAATTAATTAAAAACACGGCCCGTTTTATCTCCGTTTCGATGATGACAAACTTCTTCTATTCCTTAAAGAAAGAAAAAAAATGATCATGGAAAAATACATCTGAAAGGCCACAGAGCCACACGTACATCTGCTCTTAACAGGTTTCAGCTGAAACTACTGAAAATATACGAAGGTCTATTTATGGGGAAGGATTTAAATACGATAAGATTACAATTTTGAAGATAACAATAGATTTCACTATGAAAAAGTAAGTGTTTCTGAATGTACCCTGTCCACACGGGCTCAGCGCTGTTCGCTGCAGATGCTCCTGAGACTATGGAAGTTCTCCGCATCGCAAGCTTAGCTCCAAACCAGCTCAAGATGTTCTCGTGCCCTTTCCTCCAGTGCTCAAAGCCTGCTTCGTTTTGCTATGAAGCAGTAACCAAGTCTTGTCTTCCTTGTTTAATCCCAAGGGTGGTGGAGGAAGGAGGAAAGAAACCCAGACTAGCTTTGTGCAGTATCTTGTGGTTGCGATCCTGGGGGTATCCAGCCCTTGCATCCCTCTGGAAGGATTATTTCATATTCTTTATTTATTTCA
>JAVCKT010025330.1:0-17089 GCA_032273925.1 Rhynchotus rufescens | reverse complement strand
ACTTTTCCTTAAAAAAAAAAAAAAAAAAAAAAAAAAACTTTGTTCTGTTTACTTAGAGACACATGAATACTCTCTGGGAGAAGATGCGTGCTGTGGTAAGAGGGCAGTCTAGCTCAGGCCTAACTATACTCAAGACTAAGGATTACTTGTCAGTGAGCTGGTTCATTCATTCGCTTTCGAAGGCAGCATTCAAAATAAATTAACTTTTGAGGGTTTCACCCCCAACCATTTAGGGTTCCACAGAAGGCCATTACCCAGAGACAGATGCTGAATAAATTAGAGGATGAGCAAAGTTCATCTTTGTAGTGTAGTTGTAGTGTTTTAAGTGCTAGGTTTAAAGTTAATCCTCTGAGATTAATTGCTTTAAGGATAGACCTGAAGGAATAGAAGCCGTTTGTTTAAAGAGCGAGATTTGTTTATGTCTCCCTCAGCATTTACTCTAACTTTAGGACTCGGACTGGCACCAAACATGATCTCATCCCTATTTCCTGTCTGAATGAGTTTCCCAATGCTGTCCAAATGGCAAAGGTGAGATCCATGTTTGCCTGTTTACACCGTGAGTCTATCATCTCTGCCTCTCACAACCCCTGTCCTCCAAGTCATTTTCACATCTCTGTCCTCACATTTCCCTCTCTTTTTTTTACTATTTCCTATTTCCCTATTTCCCATTTTTTACTGTTCTTTACTAGTACTGACATATGCTTCCTTTTTGTGCTTCCATGTAGCTTCTTTTCTCTCTCTTCTTCTAATTTTACCTTAAAATTTTCTCCAGAAAGGACTTCTGTCAAATTATTATTAATAATGTTCCCACTGTCATAACAGCAGCATGCAAGAATACACTTTGATAACACCTCTCTTTTCCTCTCTCTCTTGATAGCTTCTGTGCGAGGATGTGAATGTTGAACGATTCTTTCCTGTCCTCTATCCTAAGGTATAATGTACTGCTATGTCTGTATGTGCTTTGCCATTTAGGGCTGACTGGTGAGATTAATTCATATTTTTTTTTTTCACTTTTCATTTCTTCAGGCTTCACAGCTTATTGTGGCATTTGATGAACATGTCATAAGCAATAATTTTAAATTTGGAGTCATCTACCAGAAACCTGGACAGGTAAGCTCCCTCTTTACTCGAGATACCAAGGTATTTGAGGCCAAACACAGAGTAAGTTCTTTTAACTTAAATGTGATAACAGGTCTGTTATCCTGTGGAAAATACAGGCTCCATGAAAAGAAAGGATAGAAGCTTGCCTTATATTGATTCATTTATTTTCTTTGTACAGGGTCTCAAAGCTGCTAGGATGTGTTTATAAGTCATTGCCTGTTCTTTGTACTGTTTGTACTTTTTATCATTTTCTTTTCCTTTTGCAGACAACTGAAGAAGAAGTCTTCAGTAATACAGAAGAGAGTCTGGGCTTCCTGGAGTTCTTGGATTTCCTGGGTGAAAGGATTCAGCTGCAAGATTTTCGTGGGTGTGTAACCAGTACAGTTAGAAAGTCAATATTGAATTGAGTTAGGGAGCACTGCTTATGATGCTTCATCTTTGAATGAACAACTCTTAAAGCTCTGCTTTCATAGAAGCCCTACCTTCTGGGAATCCCAGTGCAGGTATAGGAATCCAGAAAGCTTTTGCCTGTCATTCTGTCTGTGAGCCAGCTGGGAGTTCATATCCCTCCTGGAAGTTTTCATTTTAAATCTGATAGAGTCTTTGTGTGACCCATCAGCCATTCTTATAAAAGAATAATTTATTTTGATTGTGTGAATGTGAGTGTATTTTACGAAGCCATAGGATGTTTTTTGTCTGTTTCTGTATGGTTTTGTTTCTCAGAGAATGCCAAAGAATGGGGTTCTTCTAAGAACTGCTGGTTTGGTTTTTTGTTTTTTAATAAGCAAGGGAGTTAATCAGCAGAAACATAGTGAATTTTCAGTGATTTCATTCATTTTGGGAAGATACGGTGCCCCTCTGTCACTGTTTTCTTAAATACTACCTTTGCTAATGTTTATGTACGAGCTAGTGTTACTTACATCTTTCTTCTCTCCACATTCTTATCTCTCTCCCCTCTGTCCCGCCCTGTGTATCACACGGTATTGATCTATTCAGGTTCCGGGGAGGCTTGGATGTCACTAGGGGTCAAACAGGCACTGAATCGGTCTATACAAATTTCCGGGGCAAGGAGATCATGTTTCATGTGTCTACAAAGCTGCCCTTCACTGAGGGAGATTCCCAGCAGGTACTGTAAGGAGAGTTGAGGAATTCAGTAGGGTGGATGAGAGGGGTTTTTGATGAGGGGCTAGTTTGAGGGAGAATGCCTAACTGCTGAAATGTTGGGAATTAAAACTGAAGTAATGGTAAAAGAGGTGATGAGGGTTTTGACTGAGGAGATGGCATGGGTTGGAGATACTGGACAGACTGATGTTTGAAAAGGGAGGCTCCGTCTTACTGTTCTGCTTTTTTTTTTTTTTTTTTTTCTTTTTTCCCTGCATCCCAATTTTATTACTTCTTTATACTCAAATATCTTATAATTTATTTATACTTATTATTTCATTCTCACCAGCTTCAGCGGAAGCGTCACATTGGGAATGACATTGTAGCCATCATCTTCCAGGATGAAAACACACCTTTTGTTCCTGATATGATTGCTTCTAATTTCTTACATGCTTATGTGGTAATTCAACTCACTCACAGCACCAGTGGGGAGACTCTCTACAAGGTAAATGGAATCAGTTGTGGTGATTTAGTGGTACTGATCCTTGAAGTTCTTTGATCGTTGGGAGAGGTTCAACCGACTGTAATCCCAACAGCTCTGCTTCCTCTGTCAATCAATGTTATCGATGTTGCCAGTGAAATTAAGTCTATTATCAATAAACACATAAATCCAATGGCTGCCACCTGCTCTCCTTTCCCTTCATTCACTCTTTGATGTCTGTATTTTTACTGTATTTTTTTTTCTTGTATTCTTTCAGGTTTCAGTCACAGCCCGAGATGATGTCCCCTTCTTTGGGCCCTCTCTTCCAAATCCAGCCATATTTAGAAAGGTTTGTGTTTCTGATTCAATGTTACATGACAAGGAGATGTATTTTTATCATATATATCTATTTATTTTTATATTTTTAAATATATTTTACATGATCATTTGTATATATTTTAGATTATATTTCTGTAAATTTCATGTATAAATGTTTAATTTTTATTACTTTTATTCTGATTCAGTGTTTTCAGTCTAGCTAGATGACTTTGGAAGTCTAAAGAGTAGCCAGGCAGAGCTCTTCACATCTGATACCTATACAGCTGTCTTCATCTCCAGTCTGGTCTTCATCTCCAGTCTAGTCTTCATCTTATCTTATAGAGTGCAGAGTTTCGGGAGTTTCTCCTGGCCAAGCTCATCAATGCTGAGTATAGCTGCTACCGATCAGAAAAATTTGCTAAATTAGAGGTGGGTTTATTCTTACATGTTTGTTCATATTAAATTGATAAAGCTATGTTACCACCAGATTAAGAACATAGAGTATATTTTTTTCACTTTCTGCTTCTAATTTTGAGTTGCTTAAAAAAGGAAGATTAAGTGTAACTGTGCTCAGCCATGTAATGCTTTTACAGTAGGCATGACATGCACAAGTGCCTTCTAATGTAAAGATTTAATCATCAGTTAAGAATGGGAGTACAATGCAAACCTATTGCTGGAGGAAATTCTATATTAGTGTGAGGGTCAGTATTGTTAGAAGGAGCATATCAATACCACTGATTTTGGTTCAAGGTACCAAAATTTTCTGCCTGACTCTGCTGCTTGCCTTGCTTGCTTGCTGGATTGCTGGATTACCTGCTGCTGACTTGCTGGATTACCTTGAAAAAGCTTTCCCGTCAACCTATGCCTCAGTCTCTACATCTGTAAAAACGTTTTAATGGCATTTATGCCATGTAAAGATAATCTGGTGTGGCATCCAAACACTTGGTTAGAGAGGGTTTAAAAGATCTGAGTATTATTATAACTACAAAACTGAAATTGTGTCATATTATCTAAATTAATTTAGAGATACTGGGAAAACAGCATTAAAAATCACAAAACAATAGTTTTTTTGTTTGGTTGGTTAGTTTTCTTTCTACTGTTGGTGCAGGAGAGAACTCGGAGTGCCCTCTTGGAGAGCCTTTTTGAGGAACTGCAGCTTCGTAGCCGCAGTATGATGGGCTTGCCCGTAGGGGAGGATGAAAAGATGGACAATGGCAGTGGAGGTTTCTTTGAGAATTTTAAGGTGAGTCATGGTATATTGTAGCAGTTCCTTAGTCAGCTGCTTACACTCAACTCAAGCTCACTGTGTGTCCCTTCAATGAATATTAACCCTGCTGACCAGCTGTACTTAAGATGAGATAGACAAGACATCTATCCTTACAGCAGTCTTTCTTTAGACCATCTTCAATTGTTCTTTGCTATATCTCAAGAAAAGACATTTTCCCATTCCCCTTTCTTAAGAGCTACAGTTTGGTCCAGTATGGCATGTCATACTGTTCCTAAAGAGTCAAACTCTTCATGATTCTGCTGGTATCTAGTTCCCAGATGGGTTTTCATTCACCGATGTATAGAAAGGAGAGTGAATGCTTGCAAGAGAAAGTGTTAAGAAATAGTAGGAAGCAGCAGATCTCCCTCAGTTCATTTTCATTATCACTGAGGGTTATAAGAATTGCATCTAATGATTACTTCTGACACACAGAAGTGTAATGTCTAGGAAAAGTGATGTTTTGCTTTCCTACTAAAAGCTCATTCCCTGTTGCTCAGCTTAGAGTGAGTACTTTTTTTTAAATCAGGATTAGGCGACAGAACCTGCTTTACAAATACAAGATGATGCAAGAAGTTTGTGCATAAACAGGAAAATTAATTTAGACTGATTATATAGGAAGGATCTTACATCAGTTGTCTGAGTATTTTGCCATTGCATTTCAGTCTCTTCTTTTGTCTATCATGTTATTTGTCTGTACAAAGAGTCTTATTATAAATAGCATTGTTTCACCTAACCTCTTCATGCTCCTCTGGTGGGCTGATTGGATTTGCTAAGGGCTGTGGAACTAGTCCATTCACATATTTGCATAGCTTAGGTCAGAACTGGAATGCTGTAGTGTGGTGTAAATTTATATCTACAATGCCTGTGTTGCCTTTGCTGCTAACCAGGAATTTCATAGCCATTCCACATCTTTTCTGTGCTTTATGACTTCTAGCAGATGCTGTGATCTGTATGTAATTATAAACAGATGGCCTGTGTAGCTGACTGGAGAAGACTTAAGTAAACTCAGAAAATGACTTTAATTTTGATATTGCTGCTTTTTCTTTGGGACTCAAATTTGTGCAAGACTGAACGGTACAATTCCAGATGATGCTGTCTTATGCAGAAAGTTGTGATACTGTTAGGAAATCTTTATTTGTTCAGGTAGGACAAGGAAGATGAAACAGAGAATATACTTGGGAAGAGTTCTTCCATGGCATCTAGGTTTGTGAATCAGCTAGGTCAAAAAATGTCTAGGTAATGTCTAGGATGCTGTCTTCTAGGAGTTAGGATTTCTGTGGTACTTGTGTTGGTCTGTCCCAGCTTTCCACCCTCTCTCTCTGTGGTGTTTTTTGTTCTGTCCTACTGTGTGCATGCCTCTATGTGTATCTGTGCTTGTCTGTTTCCCTGCCTCCCTTTTGTTCAGCGAGTGATCAGAGGCCGCAGCCAGAGCCTGGATACCATGGGGATATCCATAAGGAAACAGCAGCCAGCTACCCTGCCCAGCCGCACAACTGGTCTTGCTCTCAGCCAGAGCGTCGCCGAGGGCCCTAAGGCCATTGCCGCGGTAAGGTACTAGGGTGGACTGTAAGAAACAATGTGGCACAGCTTTGGGACCCAGCCGTACAGTTAGTTTCTCTTTCCCAAGAGAAAAGAGTTTTCTTTTTGTGAATGTCTTTTGGTTCTGTCACTCCATTTCACAAGCGGTTTTAGACAGCATGTGTTCCAGTCTGTTTTGTCTATGCCTGTCTCCAGCACCGGCTCATCCATGAACTAGAGCTCAGATTGATACAAAGTGTGAAAATACAGGCAAACGTGACTTTACATCAAACATCTATCTCTGCTATCCTGGATTAGATCCTGCAGGGTGTCAGAATTTAAAGAACTGTGGTTTGACCGGATTGGTGCTGTATTTATCTAATGACAAGGGCTAAGACTGTTGGGATACTAGAAGTGTTTCATTTTACAGTTTCACAAGTCAAAATTTTTCTCTGTGATATAGATAACAGCATAGTGTTTATTCAAGATGTTGTTTTGCTGCGAATGGAATTTGCATGTTGGAAACAGATGAATAAATAGAGTTTGGAGTGAGAAAAAAAGTAATTATGGATACTGTCAAAGTCTTTAGTGTTTAATAGGGTTACTAAAGATATATGATCAGTGTAGACATGATAAATCTGTGACAAATACTTTCCAGGAAAGTATCTGTATTTCTGATGTTGAAAATATGGTCACCTTGGCATCCAGCTGACTGTAGTCTCTGTCCTAGTGTTGCCAGTGTAAGCAAACTCGAAGGAACATCTCTGATTAAGCTTTTCAGTTTGGGAGTTTTTTGGTGACAGTTTACTCTAGTTGTATACGTTGTTTACGTCAGCACAACATAGCTAGAGAATAGTAATGACATGGGCTTGATGCTTCCTTCTCTCATTTAACTTCTATTTTTCTCTGCCTTTCTAATGCTACCTGTCCTTCTCTGTTCATGTGGGAATATCTGTCTTTTTATGTCCCTTTCTCTGCAGACTATATATCTTGTTCTGCCTTTGTTTCTATATTTGTGTCTCTTTCTCTTACAGTGTCTGTGTGACTTTGCTTCTCTTTTTACCTGACAGAAGGAATTCTTTCTCATGCTGATGGAGCAGAGCAGTGCTATGGCATACCAGAGTAAAGGAGAGGAGCTGGAATCCACGTAGCGAACTCTCACACTTCTCCAGTCCTTCTCTTTTTTCTTTTTTTTTCTTTTTTTTTTTTCCTCCAGTCCAGTTCCTCTTGCTATTTTCTGTTACATTTTCCTTTTTTTCTAGTCTTTTGCCATGCCTGGTAGGAGCCCATCACGTACTCGTGCCAGCCGCTTCCACGGGCGACGAAGTAGTGCCATTGGCATTGAGAGCATACAGGAGGAAAAGAGGTATGAGCCATGGGAAGGTGAGGCAGAGAGAAAAGAGGAAATGAGAAAAAAAGGAGATGGAAGAGCTTATGTAAGGACACAAGGGGAATTGGTAGGAAAGAGAACTGAATGGAAATGGCTAGAATGCGAAAAAGCTAATGGATCAGCTAATGGATCAATAATAATAATAATAAAGGACATTTGGAAATGGGGAGAAGAGCAATTAAGGAAAAAGGAATATGGGTGGAGGAATGTAGTAAGATCACTAACAAGCGCACTTATGATCAAAAAGTCCTGGTTCTCCTGTTCTGTATTTATCACTTTTAGGTATGAGACAGGAGAAACAATTCAAGAAATAATCATGATTAATGGATTACACATAATTTCAATAGGTATTTGACTGAATTACAAGCATTCAGAAATAGTCTGCTAAAAAATAGAGATTATTTTAAGTGAATAAAATTGCAACACCTTTCTAAGAGTGTATATAGAATCTGAAAAGGCATATGGGTCCTCTTAGTATACAGTTTTCTCAGTTCCAAGAATTCAAAGAAATAGCTTAAAGACACCGTGTGAAAGGAGAAAAGCCTTCCTTTAATGTGGAAACCAATGATTTCACAAGAGAAAGAATTTTTATCTAATATATTTCACCTTCTTTTCCTTTATTCTATTGGACTTTTTCTCACTTTAAATAAAACTGATTTAAAACTTCTTTTGAGGAAAATACAATATTCTAAAATACCTTCCAATTAACAGTATAAGTCAACACAGTAGCCACAGTTCCTCGTAACTTACCTTAGTTTTGTATCTTATACAGCTATACCTCTAAATGCATTACTTTATGCATTATGTTATTCTCTGTCCATTTCAAAAAATCATATAACCTTCCTAATGTGAAGTGTTAGAACAGATAGGGTAAACTCTGACCTTGGGGAATTGCTGTTTCTATTTTACCTTGCATCCCAGCAGAGACACTACAGAGAGGATACAAAAGGTGCTGGACAGTCCAGGAATGTTCTTTGACCTGAAATCTGATGGTTCATCTAGTCCCAGCTCCCCAGAGTTCCCCATCAGAAAGAACAAGTGAGTTGAAAATAATTTTAATATTTAAGAGGTGTTCACCATTTCTGGCATTGGCTTAAGTGTGGTACCCATCTTCTCTCGGAGGCTGCACTAAGACTGTCCATGTCCGGCACTGTAACATCTAAAAATTAGAATTGTGTCCCTGGCATAATTCAGAGCAGAGAAAGATGGGAATGCTCCAAGGTGATTCTAGCTTGATTATGGTCATAGTAGCTGGCATCCAACAGGGTATACGATGCCCTAGCTGTAAAATTATCAGTGCTTACTCATGTGTATGGTTTATCTGTAGCTTCTTCTGGAATTATTTTGGACCTTTCTGGAGAAGCTTGGACTAGGATATGTTAGGATGTTGGGTTGTACTCAAGTTCTGCCCCTTCAAGCAGGATTCATACTACTGCTCCCAACTGGCTTGAACAAGCCCTCATTCAGTTCTGCCAGGGTGTTTCAGCAGGTGTTGCACTCTCATGTATTTCACCTGCATTTCATTTGTAAAGCATCTCATTCCCCATTCAGTGTTCTCCTGCAGAACACTTCATGCAGTGAGCTATGCAATTGCTCTTCATCCACTGGTGATCAGAAAGTGGAGAAAAATATACTTCGACAGCAATGCAGCTTTGCTTTTGATCAGATGTGTTATCAGGCTATCTGTGGAATGTGATCCTATCTAAATACTTTAGGACTTTGGATAAATTACACATTTCCATTTCTAAGACTCCAGAGCAGTCTGTCTCAAAATCCAGGGCTGCAGTTGACTTTCTGGAACAGCTTTCCACACCATACTTCTTCACAAAAATGAAATCTATATCATAGTACGAGGCCATATCCTTCTCTTGGACTGAGGTTGCTATAACATGCCCTAGAGCCAGACCTGTATGACTATAGTTGCTCTAGATACCAAGTCTGGAAAGGAAGAGACCTCCTTCCAGCCAGATCCAATTCTCCCTAAAATTACAGGCTGGTGACTGTCTGCAGAAGTTTGTCTGTCCGATTTGTATGCTTTGAGACTTCCCAGACTGTTGTCACAGTATGTTTTTGTGAGGTTAGCTTTTGCAGTGGGTAGAAGTTTGAAATTTTGGTGGGGAGGAGGTTTGCACGATACCTAGGAGAAACAAACCACCTGAAGTGATGGCTTTGTTAGCCAAGGACAAGAGAGAATACAAGATGTGAAACCACTGATTCATCAGCAATCCCCTTCTTTCAGCATGACCACATCATTCTACAACCCTTCCCTCATCATTCTTGGGGCCTTGATAGAGAACTAGAAGTTCTGCACTAGGCACATGTAGAGGACTCCTAGTCTGGTTGGACGATGAAGACAGAAGCTTGACAGACAGAATTCTGCCTAATAAGAAAATACTGGGCCAGTTGTGATTATCCTGGGCTGGTTGTGATTACCCTATTATGGAATATGTGTACGCCTTGGAAAACCTGAAGCTCTTGGTATTTGTTCCTGATTTTTGCAATTAATTGTTAGCTCCTCCTACCTCCCAACTCCCATTCTTCCATCATCAGTAGCAGGTGAGTCAACTGCAATGGCTATTTCAAATTTGGTATTACAAATCACAGTCTTCTGGAGCACAAATGTAGCGTGGGATCTCATTAACAATATTTGTATTAATATTGCTTATGCACATGAGACATGGTCTTTTTGATTTTGCTGTAACATCTACCTCTGTCACTGGGATTCTCTCTTTGCATGTTTTTTTCTAATCATTGATGTAAAATTACTTGTGCAACACCACAAGAAAATATTTACTCACAGTTCTGATGGGACAGCCCATTATTGGACAGTTTGCTCACAAAGAAAGGTGTAGCATGTAGTTTTGCAAAAAAATATGATTATCCAGTCTTTCAGAGCTAGGTACTAGCTCAACTCCAGCTATACCTTCTGCATCATATCTGGGACAGGTAATCACAGACATACCTGTCTTTCACCATACATTTCACCATACAAAGCAGACTATTCGCATCAAGACAGTAATTAGCACAAAAGAGCAGGTAAAGGTTAGGGGTGTCATTCCAGCAGTCTGTCTTATTGCTCCCTGAAGGTCTACTGGACTATTTATTGTTCATTAAGTGTGGAATCACAAATCAGGGTATCTTCTGAAGAGCTAAAGAACTCTAGCTGTTTCTAGAGCTATTTGGGCATCCCATACTGAAAATGTCATTCCTGATGACCCTCTCCAGGTTCTCTCCAGGTTCTCTCCAGGAAATAGCATTACAGAAAATTTAGCTGTTTCAAAAATGTGTGACATGACACTGTTGGTCTCAGATAATCATTTCAGATTCCAGACTTGAATCAGATCAGATTCAGACTTGAAAGTTCTTCATCTGTGTTCTACTAAGATCATAAATAGAAAAAAATGCAAATGAGTTAGGTTAATTCCTATAGAGACAAACTTAATTCTCTTCTTCACATGCTAATTTCCAACAGAACTCTTCTTCAGTGATCAATCTGCCATCTATGAAACGCATTGTTTGCCTGGGTTAATCCTGTTTTCTCTCCCCTATACAAGGACTACTATCCTTAGTTATACTGCTCTGCTGTTCAGATAGCCCTCCAAGTAATCCTTCTTCCCAAGAAACTCGAAAGAATAAACTCAGTCTAGGTGATCAGGTGGTAAAATTCCACAAGACCAAGTATCTTTCCGGGTTGCAACTGCAAATCAAGCACTGTACTGTGTATGTCCAAATCCTAGGAAAAGTACATATTTTTTTGTGTATGTGTTTTCCCTCCTCAGACACATCTGAGTGGGGACACCAACCCAATCAGGAGTGGACCGGATACTGCTCAGTCTTTGGTTACCTCACTGAAGATACTGGAAAGACTTTGGGGTTGAAATGAGAGCCCTGGCTAAGAGGAGCATGAACTTGCTTACAGGACCTCAAGGACTGTGCAGACACCAAGTGGCACGACGTAATGCTCCACTGGCAGTTCCTGGAGCAGGAATCCTGGGAAAGGGAGATGGACAGACAGCTCCTATTGGAGCATTTTGGCTCTAGGCCTTTCCCATTGCCCAACCAGCAGTCACTAAACCAGCTTCTTCTAATGATTGGGAGGAGAAGGCCTCCTTGAGTGCTCCCCTTCTCTTCTTCTCCCCTCAGATGAGCAACAACAGAACAGCTTGACCTACCTAAGGCAGGAGCAGAAAAATTCCAGGCCCTCTCTGTCTCTAGTGCCTTTGGATGACTTAGGTCAGGAAGTGCAGTGCAGAAAATGAGGATGGAGAAATTTGCTGAGGAAAGATGCTGAGAAGGGGACACTTCATGGAAATTTAGGTTCCAGCTCACTTATATTCATGTTATTGATTTGCTGTATTATGGGAAAAGCATGTTGGGCTTCATTTCCTCCAAAAATATATTTCCTAATCCCCTGAGGAAATATCTTTGGCCTCTATTGGCCCTGCCTTTAATGTTCTCCCTATTGCATGCTGGCATGTAACATGCCTGGGACCGTAGGTTTCATAACTGCTTGTAGGTCAAGACTGGCCATATTTTGCAGTGTTTCTGAAGGAATAAATATATTTAGTATGTTAAAATTGTCTTATCTTTCTTGCCTCTCATAGCTTTTCTGAGTTTCTTAGTGTTTTTAAACCCTTAATTTCTCTCTTACTGACTGGCCTCTTGTGGAGACAGCAAATATTTCATTATAAATCTTACACTAAAATGCACACTGCACATTGCACCATGTAAGCCCATGAATCCCATGGCTGCTTTTTCTCCTGGCTGGCAGCAAGCAGTGTGTGCCAAATTCTGAGTTGGAAGAAACTGACCTTAAGGGTCTTGTCTTGGTGAATGTGAAACAGAATCACCGAATGGTTGAGGTTGGAAGGAACCCCTAGAGATCATCTAGTCCAACCCCCTCTGCTGAAGCAGGGACACCTACAGCATGTGACACAGGGTCACATCCAGGCAGATTTTGAAGATATGCAGAGAAGGAGACTCCACAGTCTCTCAGGGCAGCCTCTTCCAGGGCTCTGTTACCCCACAGTGAAGAAGTTCTTCCTTGTAAGGAGATGGAACTTCCTGTGTTTTAATTTATACCCATTACCCCTTGTTCCATCACGGGCCACCACTGAGAAGAGTTTGGCCCTATGTAAACATGCAGCAGACTACCTCGATGTACATGACATTTGAGAGACTGGTGATCAAGTGATTTGGTACAGTTTTCATATATAATGCTTTGAATGTTACACATTAATCATAATGTGTATATGCCCTCCTTACTCCTACCATCACAACTATCCAGAAACCCAGGGGCAACACATTATGAAATGTATGAATAGAATAACATTCTGTTATAATACTCTTATACTGCCTGGACTTTCGTATAAAAGCAAACATGGCTGCTGGTGGCTGTGGGAGTGAGTTGCCTAGACTGGGTAATGCCTACCTTTCATATGTAGTTTTAAGTGTGATCATATGTGTAGGCCCCTAAAAATCTTTGCTCTCCGAACTGAAGGTGTCAGTGATTTTGATGAATGTCTAGATGTGCTAAAATGCCAGTGGTTTGACTCACTATTAGACACTTAAGTCTGTAAATTAAAAATTCAGCTAATCTGAACCTGAGTGTTGTTCTTTCATGCAGTTGTCATGAATGGAAGTAATGAAGGATGCTTCTGATAAATAAGATACTAGAAATTAAGGAACATGAACTAGTTCTCCTCAATTCTGATCCTAGTTAAAAACCTAATTGGATGAGTAATTCTTTCTTATTGCTTCAGATTACTATGTGATTAATCTCTGTCACTGAAAGTGTGAGCCTGTGTGCAACAATAAGCATGATGATGTTGAATGCTTGCATTTCACAGAATACTCACGAGTCAAACTTCAGGATACTCTGTGATGCAGCCATTCTCATGTTCTTCATCCAATGTAAGCAGTTGTTGTAGTGGTTTGAGGGAAAATGAAACATCTGAGGAAGAGGACAATGACAGGGTGGGTGCATGATCTCTAACATTCAGCAATTACCCTCCTTGATCTTACAAAGTGTATTATTAAAACAAGTTTCTTTTTCCTTCTCCAGGAGCTGATGTGCTCTCTTGAGGGCCCTTCGAAGCAGGATTCATTGGTTCAAAGTATATGTCTGGATGAAAGTGACTGCACACCCACTACATCCAGCTTTTCAGGTAAAAAAGGAAAAAAAAAGAAAAAAATCCTCTACATAAAAATATGTGATAGGTTGAGCTACATAAACTTTCAGCAAAATCTTTTGTATGTTATACTGAGGATGTGCAGAACAGAGAGAGATGACGGAGTCAGAGAAATGGGGAGAGAAGTTGCAGAAAGAGAGGTCTTTCAACAGAATAAATAATGCTGTGCACCCTGGAGAAGAAGTCACAGCATATTCTAAAAAGGTTATTGTGTTTAGGGGTCTCTGTAGAGAATGGATATCTTGATGCATTGGTTGTTGATATGACTCCTGTGCCATCTACCTGTTCCCATTTATAAGCTACAGTGTCTGAATATGGACGTTACTGCAGCCACCACACAAGGTGCTTCCTGCACAATGCAGCCTGCAGGATGGGTAACTGGGGAACGCTTACCTGCCACAGCTAGGCTTTTAGCAATAGCCAGAGTAACTGATTAAGATCAACTTGGATCTGTTCACAGTGCAGAGATGTTTATAGTTACGATATACTCTCCTTAGTCTCATAGCAGGCAGAACTGTCATGCTGTCTGTTGCCGAGATTGTGTCAGCCATGCTGATCTCAGACCCCATTTGTAGTTGTGCTTTCCCATTTGGTAAAATTAACGGTTTTAGATTGAAACATTTCATGCTGGACATCAAGCTAAAGCTAGGTTTTTTTGAAAACTTCACTCAAAAAAGTACAGCTCTTTCTGAGAATGAGCCTGGAGGGACTGGATAATATTTTGGGGAAGTGTGATTCAGAAGACTGAGCTGAAATTGAGAATTCGTTAAGATCTGTTGGAAGGTAAAACCTACATTTGTTGCTAAAGGTATCTCAAATTGGAGGAGGCTCAGATGGTAAGAGATTTGTGTGGTTGAGGAAGTAAAGAGTGGTTGGAAAAACTGAAATCTTTATAGAAATTGTGGGAAAAGGGAATTTTGGAGAAGTTTAGAAGTGTCTCCCCTTCAAAAAGGAGACAATTCAAAGACAGAGCAAGGTTTCTCAATTTGTATAGCAGCCCTCTCTCTATGATGCCAAAGGTGATCATCAGGATCCTGCTTAAAACTGTCTCTGTTGTAACAATAGGAAGGAAGATGTGATTCTTTGAGATGTTTTGCCAAAGTAGGGGCTCACCAGCAATAGATGAGGGACAGAAAGGAAGGGAAAAAAGGTCATTGTATGTGTGAGGCACATGAGTGATGAGCTTTCATTTTCTGAGCACATATTGGGGCCTTTTCTAGAAATTCGGACACAGACACAGATTTCTGCAGACAAAAAAAATCCTATCTCTGTATCACAGCCCTGATAGAAGACTGAAAGTTCAAGCATGGCATTACAAATTAACAATCCTAGACAAAATTACATTTAAATAAACTTTAGTAATTTCAGTTAATCTCCAACAAACTTGCAACAAATTAATGTGCAACAAAGGAGGAATTCTAATTATCCCTAACCAAGCAGGACAAACTGAGGAAATTAACTATTGTGTTAAGCTAAACTGCAAACAAAACAAAATAAAAACATATTTGAATATGCAGAGGCATCTAGGTATTATAGTTTTGTCCCCTAGTGACAGTTCCCTAGTACAGTTCCCTAGTACAGTAACAACTGAGATGCCTACTATAAGTTTGGATCTTTCTCTGAGCAGTTCTGCAATTCCTGAATTTGATTCATGCATGCACTCTTGGATAGTCCCATTTGCCATTCAGCTTACAAGAGCAAAGATTAAGAAAAGAAAAAAGTGCAGCAGCAGCCTATGATCATTGTGTTGCCAAAGCCAGGAAAAGACATAGAAAACTGCTTCAAACCATTGCCAAGTGTGCCATGGCAAAAACTATTTTCTGAGTTGGCTCTAACGTACCGATGTGCCTCACCTACCAGTGCATATTAAGTAAGACAAAGGTGGCTTTGCTCTGCAGCTTCAAGGCCAGGAATTAAATTCAGCTTCATTATGTCATTGCAGGGTTAATTAATACACATACAGTTGTTTTAGATGTGTTTTTATTCTGTTATTTGGTCTTTTAGTTATTCACTACCTAGAAGTCTTTATCGTAGTAACATTTCTAAGTAGAGAAGCCAGATCAGATGGACTTAAAGAAAGATCAGAACCCTGGTAGTGTAGTTTTGTGTTGCTTAAAGCTACTATTCAGTAGCAAACAGCAATGATTTACCAGTTTTGTTTTTTAATTCCGCAGACTTTTGAATAACATCGTGAAGCTGAGAGAGGGAAAGTCTACTTTTAAAAAACTGCTGAAGCATTTTCGCTCATCTGTCCCCTAGCAAATATTGTTGTGATCATGTAATGTTCAAAAAGAAGAGGTTCATTTCAAGAATTATCTTGGCTTACCATCTTACTGCAGGAATCCCTCATTAACTACATTTTACAGTGTCCTTACCTTTCCTGATTGAATGGTGGATAGCTGTGTCATTAAAGTCACTTTTACCTGTTTCTTTTGTTCTTTAATTTTTAGCATTAAATGAAAGATGAGTAGGCGTTTTCTTTGTTATTCAGGTAGAAAGTTAAATAGTTCAAGATAGCATTAGTGGTGTGGGGGGTATAACATTTGCTGTAACTGGATGAGCCACAGATCTGAGAAAACTTTGAGATAAAAAACAGCTGTTTGCAGTGTGATACTCTTCTGATGATCTTTTTATTGTTTTTTGCTTGGTTCCTTCCAGGAAGCTTGTTGCTTCCTTTCAACAGTGTTGCTGGTTCCATCAAAAAAGGAAAGGGCAGCAAAGCCAATGCTGAGCACCACAGTCCAGTAAGTGCTTTAATACAGCGTCTTTCCTTTTCATTTGCACAGAGATAAGGGTACGGGAGAAAGAGAGGAACTTAATTTAGGAAGCTGTGCTTGTTCAGGGCTTAAAAGGACAAGAAGGTGCTTGTAAGGGAAGGTTAAATAAATACCGTGTTCTGCAGGTCTCCATTTTGTGCTGTGTGTGAAAACCACCAACGCTGGAGGATTGTTTCAGTGCATACTGGGTAAGAAGCACAGGTAACTGATACAGAACTGTAGGCCAGTGGTTCAGGGTGGAAGGAGCCTTCAGGCCCATCATTAAAGGAATACTTAAAAATACAGCTTCACAGTGAATACACTTGATCCTATACATTCTTCCCTAAATGACCTTTCATGGGCAGCTGATTTTGTGTGTATTTCTACACCTGCTTGTATGCTTGCAGCCTAGCATTGGTGGAACTACTTGTCTGTATCAGTTGCACAGCTTCTCCAGAAAGGAATGGGACTGTACCCCCTGGAGAGGTCTGCAACAGGCAAAGGGGAACACAGTCTGCAAGTTTGTTCCCTAGATTCCGAGTCCAGTTTTGCCAGCATTGTTTCTTTAAACTCAAAAATTCCTCTCTCTACCCAATATCCTCTCTGACTTGAAAGCAAAACAACATCTTGTGTTGATGTAAGTGATCTCAGGCTCCCAGAAAATAGTGTGCTCTAGATAGACGAGTTTATTTATTTATTTATCAAAGAAATTAGGTTGTGTCTTATATAACTGCCAGTTTCTGTTACTAGTTAGCACTTGCCTCTGTGCCTCCTTAAAAAAAGACACAACGAATGAGATCCTTAATGTTTTTTTTCCAATAATGCCCAGCCACCTGGTGACATTCAGAGCACTGAGATAAACAGTTGAACTCCTCATATAGTGCGGCCAATTGGTGTTCCAGTGGACTGGCATTGCCAGATGAGAAAGGGAAGCTAGGTAAAGAAACTGGTGGTCGGTGCTGAGAC
>JAVCKT010025329.1:0-30101 GCA_032273925.1 Rhynchotus rufescens | reverse complement strand
TTTTATTCTATTACCCTATTCTCACAGAAATTAACCCCTGAACACATGTGCCATCTAGCACAGAAAAATACTGCCCAGACAGCTAAACTTGGATTATGATATAAATAACTGAAAACAGGGATGTGTAAGGTAATAGTCATAATAATTGTGCCTAGAATAACTAGATGACTGTCAGGAATCCAGTAACCTCCTAAATGTTGAAACATCTTTGTAGCTTGCCAGAGCTGCATTGGTTTATAGACCATGCTTATTCTAACCGATGAGCATATTATATTATATTATATTATATTATATTATATTATATTAATTCTTTGGGGGATCATTTGGCTGATTTAAAGAATCAAAGTCTTAAAGAAACAAAGCCTTACAAGAGATTTGATCCTTTTCAGAAAGAACCATGTGAAAATCTCCTGATAAATAACAGTTGCTAAGAGCAATTGCTCAACCCACATGCTGCCTGGTACAGAAATGATCATCAACAGAAAGAGTTTAAGAAAGCAGGAGAGTGCGTAAGAAAAAGCAGCAGGAGGAATGGAGGAGTGGAGGAAACAGTATATGGAGGCTGGGAACTTCTGTCAAATGATCACTCTGCAACTGCTCTCCTGAGTCAAGTGGCTTCTCTCTAAATATCTGCAGCATCAGGGCCTTGGTTGGTAACTTGAATATTAATGTAGTACATCAGCTTGTTCTAAATTGGTGCCTAAAGCTCCAAGGACTCTTCCTGCCTGTTCTGCTTCTTCCCTTTCCCGACCAGCTTTGTTCAGTAGTATCAGGTCATTTTAAGGGGGGAGGAGGAGACTCATCTGGAAAACTGCTACGTATTTATAATAAGGCCATCTATTACACCACTGCAGGACGGAATTGAAAACATATGGTGCCCTGGGAGCAGCTCTTTCTTTTTTTAGGCCTCTTGTGCCCTTCAGAAATGTCAAGATAAAGGAACGAAAATGTCAAGAAACTGCAATATGCTTACTCTAAAGGCCTACCATTGGTGATGTATTTATGGAGCAGTTGGAAATTTAATTCAAATAAGAGGCTGAGTTTTAGATACTCCATTGACTAAGCTGTCTACTAAAAATTTTCCTTGTGTTTTGCACCCTGGAGGGACTTTCTTAGGCCTGAACACCAATCCTCACACCTTGTTATGAACTCCATTCTGTAACAGTGACTTGATGCCATTCATTTGTATCAGTCTAGGCAGCAGTCCTAGGTGTCCCAGTGCAATGAAGATGCAGCGACCTGGTGTCCCCGGCACCCCGGACTTCACTGCACTGATGAGCTGCTTCCATGGGTGCTGCTGCTGTTGCATCAGACAGTCTGATAGGATTCACACATAATTCTCAATGTCTAAAACCAAATAAATGTGAGAAAAAATGTTATCCTTTAGGTTCTGTCCACACTGCACAAGTGCGTTTCTACCAACTCAAGGTTGTGAGTGAGTATCTGCTCTGTTGACTTGCTGTAGGCCTGGGAGTGACTATGTCACCGCTCCATGGTTCTTCCTCCATCACTGTTTAGGCAGACTGTGGTCACCCTGGCTGAGCACTGTACAGAGCCCCACATCACAGCCCCTGAGCTTTCTTTGGTCTGACTAGTTTTTAAAGGCTCAGAGGTTCACTTGAATCTAGTACAAAGCTCAGCAGATCCTCCACACTACAAGAAGTCAAGAAGGAAAAGGACAACCAAGACCTTTTAAGCACCAGGACTAGAAAACCCACTTCCCTGTAGAACTCACCAAGAGACTGTTCCTACACTTTATATATCTATAGTAGAAGCATTAGAGCAGCCCACCACAGGAACTGTCAGTGAAGCAGAACTCTCCAGTCTCAAATACAAGGTAAACTAAAGTTGCATATTTGCATTTGGAAAATGATTTCAAGTATGTTCTGCTATACTGTCAGATGCAAAGCTCCAGCCACACTCAAAGAGTAGTGGCTTAGCCACAGTGCTGAATCATGTTAGGGATCACATCTGGGGCTCTCTTTCCAAGCCTCCATCAGCTTCATGGAGATCGGGGCCATCAAGCCATTAGCTTGTGACTATAAAATTCGCAGGCAAGTGACAGTGGAAGAAACATGGGACTCAGGGTCATGATGCTCTCCCAGCTTGAGGCACACAGGAGCATGAACCCAAGCATTGGACTGCTCATGCCACTGTACAGCAACAGCATCTCTTTCCCATGCCTGGAGTCAATAGCACAGTTCTGCTCAGGGAAGAGGGAGTGGCTCTCAGGAGGAGGTTGCAGGAAATAGTAGAAATATTTCAGTCAATCATCTCAGTATTTTAAGTAACTTATCTTATTAGACTCTTCCACTATACCATTTCCAATGTCTTGGAATGTAGTCAGCTTCCATGTCCAATTTTATGGACTATACTAGAGAAAAAGGGTGACGGGGGCTCTGGAAATAAAGAAGACCTGGAGGAGGAAGTAGAAACATCTGGAGTCCAGGATGTAATATGGAAAGGTGGTGAATTGAGAACAGAATAGAGCAAAGCATAGTACTGTACTATTTCCATAGTAGAGTTGAGGGAGAAGAGAAAGGCTGGGTCAATATGGAATTTGTGTAAAAAGCTCAGCATTTCTGACGTACCAGCAGGATGAAACCTTTGGGTTACCTTATATTAGCTTTGTAATTAGCCCCTTTGTAGCTACTCCCCTGCAAACACTCAACTGGATGCAGAGGTGAGATAAAATTCTTCTTCGAGTCATTCCTTCATCCCATGCAGCCCTGGCATATGCAGTTATCCCAGAGCAGGGGGATTTTGGTAACTATTTCTGTGTTAGTCTTAAGCCTGCATTTCCAGCAGGGACTGGGCGGGTTCTGCTCTAGGCACACTTCTAGGCATTGAGATAGGAAACATCACTCTGAAAGGGTGGTGTGAGATAGCAAGGCAGGGTCATAGACCTCATGGGAGAGGATGATGGCTCAGCATAATTTGGCCCTGACTCTGGACCTTTGTGCATAGCTCACATGGCTTCTAGCTACTCTGTTCTTCTGTTGCGGGAAAGGAGCCTATTGGAGGTGGTAATGTGGAATAGTCTAATAAAATAAGCAGTACTGCTTATAGGACAGGCAACCAGAGCGGGGAGAAGAAAGTGGGGAAAAAAATGTATATATATTAGATATTGAGGATCAAATAGGAAGAACTGCAAGCGAAAAAAAAAAAAAGGACATCACAAACTACTGGAAAGGATTAGCTTATGAGCAATGGTACAGAAAAAAATCAAACAGCCCACACTTTTGCTTGCAGGAACAGTCTCTGCTGGTCTTTCACATATTTGTGTGGCTTCTTCCACCCCAGAACCAGTCTGCGCATTTCCAAATGTAGAAATCCCTTCTGCTGGTTGTAGGTGGGGGATAATAAGCTTTGTTTGTGGCACCTTGGATGCCAAGTAGCCCTCTGAGAGGGGAGAAGGAGACCAGCAGAAATCATGTGTACAACAAAACTGAAAGCAGCCATGCTGGAGATGAGGAAAGACAAAGACAGAGAACAACACGAGGAAAGACATTGTCTGAAATCCAGCCAACTCTCTGAAGGAACTATACATATCTCTGTGGGTGATGGGTAGTTTATAAGCATGGACATGACAAATACCAATAAGAAATGCTAATGCAGTAACTGATCTCCCCCAGTCCCACAGCTCAGGCTAGGAATAAAGCATCTCCACTGATTACAAAGCTGCTTTAATTTGGCATACTGTGTTCATGCTACAAGTCACTTGCTACTTGTAAAGATGAGAAGATGGTTCACCTTACAATTGCATATGCAGACATCGACCAGCAAACTCAGACATCTTTTGTGAGTCTTTTATGGACCAGATATCTGTACAATAGGAAAAGAAAAGTGGCCTGGTTCCAAGTTCTGCAAAGTTCTGATTGGAAATGAGGGAGTGATGAGTTTTACTTCCGACTTTGCTCTTGCTTTGTAACCACATTGCCACTGCACCTCTGTGAAACCCTCTCTCTTCCTTTGGAACTTCATGTGGGTTAAATTGGTAGAAAAATCAGGGTAAGTTTTCCAGGATGCAGACTTTGAAAACCACTAAAGGGAAGTAGCATCCTGTATTCACCTTTAGAAGACATTTCTGTTGTTGCAGTGAGACACCACTCCAAGATCCTCCAGCCTTAATTCTCAAAGGTTAGAGTAGTTCAGCTGGTGGCTCAGGGGCTAGAGGTGTTGCACAAGGATCCTTTTCAGGACATGCAACCACCTCTTGCCCTTGTTCTTGATCTGCAAGCTGGGAACTCTCTCATGTGGGTGCAGGGGGTTGCGCTGGCTGGCCCCAGGGCATAACCTAGGCAGCTGTTGCATAGTGGGGTGCAGACCACAGCACGGAGCAGGTTGGACAGGAACAGGGAGAAAAATCAGAAGTGCAAACCTGGAGCTAATTGTAGCCTGGTAGCTGCCCATTAGCACCCAGGCTATTGGAAAGGAGAGGTGTGTGTATGAACTACAGTGCAAAGGATTGATTTGCTCTTCTTCAGGCAGGGATGGATTTACTACCCCTGAAGCAGGGTCCTATTGCTCATGTGGGCTGTGTCCTACTTTCACAGCTTTCTTCTCTAATTGCTCAGATAAACCCATGTACGTGTCTGAAGTGCTTTTGAAAGCGTGACCCTTGGCTCCTCCTGCCTTCATTTCCCCTCTCTGTCTTGCAGATAACCATGCTTATCTGCCCTTGCCAAACATGCAGAGATCTGCAGATGAGACACCCCGAATACTTGACTAATATTAATAACATGCTCGTGCATCCATTTGCTGAACTCTGTCACACAAAGCTTGCTGAGGATCAACTTTGAACCATTTTAATCACCTAGACAGGGGAGATTCACAACCATTGCAACTTCTCCGGGTTACAGAGGTTCCACTAAAAAGCGTGTTCAGGCATTTCAGCCTCTCCAGCAAGATTTCCAAGTGAAAGTCCAAGTACCAGCAGAGGTGGGTACGAAGCAAACACAGTAGGGAAGATGGGAGAAGTTAATATTTCACAGGCATGATCTACAGCTGTGAAATGTGATGATGGTAGGAAATGTGGGTTTATGTTTTCTTCTAAATTAAAGCAAAAACAAGCTCCAGCAAAATATGGAGCCAAGGGATTCTGTTTTAGTTTTGCAGTAAAGTTCAAGTTTGCCTTTAATACAGACTAAATCTTTTGCTGTTGTACGAGAAAAAGTATCAACTGAGAGACTGACTCTGCCTCCAGAGCGTTTGATGTGGTTCTTTTTTTGAAAGGAGAATTTGGGACACAGAGTTTGCACTGCTTTACTTCACTACCCTGGCCTGGAATAAATATGAAGACCCACGCCAAGAAGTAATGACAAGTAAAATATTTTCTGCGGGTTTCTGCCACAAAGCTGCAATGGGGATAGAAGGATTAATTTGGGGCAGGTGATGAGCCTGTGGGTTGCAGGACCAGACCAGGGTACAGCCAGGATGGAAGACAGGGAGGGAGCTCTCAATAACTTATAGCTTTTGGGAGCCAGGAAGGGGTAGAAGGTGTTGGTGTTGACACGGCAGGGCGCTTTTGCAATGTTCCTCTTTAAGTAAAATCATCTATGGGGCGAAGTCTGCAGCTTGCTTTTACTGAGATGGAGGCTGGCAGGGTAATAAAGTTTAGAATGAGAAGGAGTTAATGCATTTAAAGGGCTAAAACCTGCACCACTGGGATAAAAGCAAACTCAGTCAGTGACTTCATGGCAACTCAGCAGTAAATCCAGAGTCACTATTTTCTGCGGAGTGCAGATGTCTGAATACCATCCCTGGATGGGAATAAAAGGAAATGCTGTTTACTGTGAACAAAACACATTATGAACAAACTCTGACACACCCTAAACCAACTTTCTTTTGAAAGCAAACAAGGGTTTCATTAAAAGCAAAATTTGTGAAAAGAGATTTACAGGATATGTAATAACTCGCTTGAATGATTAAAAATTAATTATAACAAGGGGGAGGATGTGGAGACATGTTATGTTAAGATGCTACTACATGGACCAGGCAAATCTGTTTCTGAGATTGTAAACTCAGACCCCTTTTTCTGCCCTTTCCTCCTCTATATCTCATCCTTTCTGGGTGTACTGGACACTAATGCAGAAGTGTATAAAAGCTTGAAAAGGAAAAATGATTCGGTAGTGCAACGATTGCTGTTAAAACAGTTTATTGCCCCTCTGTTTATTCATGCAGTCACAGAGTGATGTTGAGCTTGTAGATAAGAGGAGGGAAAAAGCTCCCATTGATTGCAGTAGAACCAGATGTTCCTCCAAGCCTTCCACATTAGAAGGGACTTTAGCACTTATCAAGTCTGTAATCTTAAAGCTATCAAGCAAAGCCACTAAGGAGATGGTGGAAGTGTTGGAAAAACAATATTTTTGGGTGGAGGCCAAGGGCAGAAATCCTACTCTGCCTCCACTGATTGCCCCACGCTCCTGGCTGGAAGGGCTCTTTGTCCTCCCTGGCACTTGCAGCCCTCTGTGCAGGTCCACTGAGCGACAGGAGGAGCAGGTCTGTCCCATCCCTGTGATGGCTGACTCTCCTGTACCCCATTTGTGAGATGTCATGAGGTGCTTGGGGGACAGGGACAAACTACTAGCTGTTTGTATCCAGCCTTGGGCTTGTCTTTCATTTTGGTCTCTTGGCTTTTTTCTTCTTGGTGGAAGTTGTACAAAATTGCAGAGCAAAGAGGAAGCATATCTGCTAATGTGCTTGGCAAGTGAGGAAAACAGGGCTTGCTCTTCATACAGTTGCTCTGCATGGTCTCCTTAAGGAGCATAAAGCCACGATGGAGACTTTGCAGTGACTGCTGGGGGCTGTGTGGAGTTGTCCATGGGTGCTCAGTGCACAGCACGCAGCTGGGCTGCCCTTGCAGCTTGCATGAGAAATTTTCTTCAAGAGTTCACCTACCACCAGGGCAGCAGAAGGGGAAGCAGCTCAACAGTGAGCAGCAACACCAGTACACACCACTTGGAGAATGGTTCTAAATGGAGAGCGTCTCAGCTGAGCTGGTGATGCTTTCTTTTTTCTTTTAGCTCCTCATATATCACCAGCAAAAGAGGTCCCGTCTGCGGCAGGTCTGTTGCCCAAAGGCTACTGATGCTGCTGGCAGATGGACAACAGTTCAGAAGTGAGACCAGAAGCGGGGAGTTGGGAGACCAGAAATGGGGTGGCTGGCAGCTAAGAGCAAACTCCCTTCTTGACATCCATTCTTTCTCTTTTTCATTTGTTTTGCATTTGGGTTTTTTTTTTCCCTTGGTCACGTACACATAAATGTTTGTCCCATACCAGTATGGAGCCTTGTGGATTACCCTTGTGGATTGTCTTGACTTTTCCATTCTCAGAAAGAGGATGACAAAACATGGGAAGCTGGAAACTGGTTTTAGTCAAGCACTTGTCCTCTGGTTTCCTGCAGGCAGGGAACTGGTTTGCAGCTTGTGTGTATTTCAGAGGCCTAACTCCACTTCATCCTGCCCAGGGAGCTCCTCAGACACAAACCACTGTTAGAGAGAGACTGGGTCTTTGACCCAGTCTCTGCTAACAGTCCCTTAACTCTGTTAAAATCCCATTTTCAAGCAAGCTAGATACTTTCTCCTCTGTCTTATCTGGCCTTCAGTATTTGCAATAATATTATTAATCAGTCACAGCATTTGCAGCGATCGCCGCAGCTCCGTCTGAGGCTTAGCAGATGTACAGTAGACTGCAAGAGTTTTCTCCTGCAATTCCTTTCCCATTAATTCCCAGCTATTTAGTTTTCTCCAGCCCCAGAGCTGTTTATCCTCGCTGTGAGCTCCTCAGCAGGCTGATTCACCCCTCGGGTTGCGCCAGCTTGTGCGAGGGAGCCCAGACCTCGCCAGCTGGCAGCCCCTCCAGAAACAGATGAGCTGGCCTCGCGAAGGACTGAGGTCAGGCTGCCTGGAAGAGCTGCTCATTTGCCATTTCTCCAGGGTTTTCTCCAGTTGTGGGGCTGGGCTAGAACCTGGGAGAGTTTAAAGCACCTCTGCAGGACTTTCAAGAGAGGCAGGTTGGTTTGATGGCTAAAGCATTAACCTTGGGCTTGGCAATTCTGACTTCAAACCCTTTCCAAGGTAATATAGCCCCCTTATGCTTAATTTCCTGCTCCTCTCCGGGGATAATGCTGTGCTATTTCCCTAGAAATTAAAGATAGTGCAGGACTGGGACATTGGGGTTGTGTAAATCCCCAAAGGCAGACTGGTGTTGGCCAAAGCTATGGCAATATTGGAAAGGATCTAATAAATGCAATTCTCTTGTTGACTTCAGCGGTAAGATTCCTGAGAGCACAGGAAACAAGGGACCCAATGCTTTTAACCTCTTCATTTTCACTCTCCTTCCGAGCTTTCCCCCCTGTTCAGTATCTGCCTGCTGCTCCGGCTTTATGATGCTGGATTGTAAAGATGAAATCAGGATCAAATATGACTTACCAGGCAGAACTTTTTATTGTTGTTATTTCCTTTTTAGAGCCTTAAAGTGACAGACAACTTGGACAAAAGAATCTGCAGGACAATGAAAGTCCTGTTCCCCACAATGTAACATGCCCATCTGTTGTGCAAAACAGGGAAAAAGTAAATCTTTTTGTCCTACAAAGGCAGAAAAGCTGGAAGCTCTGACCAAGTGCATGAAGATGTGAGGATCCTGTATAGGCAACTCCCTAGGATGTTGGAGTGGCCTGACACAGCAGTTCCTTCCAACATCTCCATCATCTGTCTGCTCCTTCTGCCTTTCCATTTACAGACCTCCTCAGACAATGTGGGGTCCCCTCTTTAAACTATTTTTCATCTTTTGTGAATCTTTTCTCACCTAGAAGCTCCTTCTACCCTTCTATCTGTAAATCCCGCTTTGCATCCTGTTGCCTTTTCCATTCATCTAGTGCCCACTCAGTGCTCCTATGCAAAGTGCCTCCTTTTCTGTACTTGGGATAAAGCAGTCCTTCAGAAGGGATAGAGGAGATCACCTTTAATATCTTGGGTTTCATGTGAGTTTCAAGGTAACAGAGTCAGTGGTTGTATGAGGACTTGGAAAAGCAGCTTGTACTTCTGAACAGTTCATTGTTTTTCTCTTCAGACATATGTCTGTGTGGGAAGGACAGCACTGATGCACAAACAATCTGCTTGCAGCTTCATCTGCTCCAGGCTGGGTTTGCAGCCCAGTACTGCTGCCCCAAGCTCTGTCTCCAAAGAGGCTGATGTGGGGGCTGTGGCAAGCACTACCATTGTTTCATTCCCAACTTTAATGGGACGGTCGCCAACATAACCTCTGATCATGCCAAGGACTCCCACTCTTCTCCAAGACATCCCAAATTCTGCTCCTCCCGAGTCCTGTGCGTTTGTCATACCAAACCTGGAGTCCCTTGGCTGCCAGAGGAGCCCAGATAAAAGTGGCTCTGCGGGCTGCAGTAGGTGCAGTGAGCCCTTTTCTCCTTGGGGTCAGAGCATAAGTGCTGAGAAGAGAAAAATATCTGTCATAAATCACCTCCAGGTGCATTTGGGAAGACAGGCTGGCAGAGGCACCTCCCAGGGACTTATGGGCTTGGGTCAACGCCGACTGTCCTTAGTCCTGCGAAACACCCACTGGAGTCACAGGATGTCACTAAATGAATGGAGCTGCTGCCAGGTGGATATCATAGCTGAGATCCAAATCTGAACATGCTGTAGTCAAGTTATCTCTCTTTCCTTCCTTACACAATGTCCAACTGAATTTTAGACAGCAGCTCAATGAAATTTCCCTCTGACTCTTTCCAGGGCAACTCCTCTTAAAAAGCTTCTGCATTGTTTATCTGGGAGTTATATAGTCCTCTGTACTGTAGGAAAAATATTCTACTTTCCTTTTCTATAAATAATCTTTTCTGTATTTTTTTCATCTGTCATTCTCAATCCTACCTCAAAACTATTCCTGCATTTTTTTTTCAAGAATTCTATGTTAACTATTATTCTTCTAATTCTTGCAAAGCTGACAGTGTATGCCAGCTGGCTCTCACACACTCAGGTGCTGATAGTCAGTCTTTTCGTGGTGTTCTCAATGGATTTTTTCTTGCACATTTGTTCATCTTCACTAGACTTGTTTGTCCTTTAGCTCGACTTCACAACTACAATATAAATGGTTACAAAGTATTACATTTATTTTTCTTTTAAGTTTTCATCACATTCATCCCTATTTGTACAGGATATGTGTGATAAGTTTACAAGTGAAGGATTTAAAGGCTCTGGAATGCAATGTATCTTCAGAGCGGGCAAAGAAGACTTTTTTTCCTCTCCTGTCTGCAGGATATATTTTTTTTTTCTTGCAGAGGAGCCTGTTGGAACTGCTGGCTTCAACTTGTCCATCTCCAGGCTGACATATGTCTCTGTGTGAGACTGAGCCTCAAGATTACTGAAAATGCTATAATTGAGTTTCTTTAGACCAGAGATGAGAAATTTGAGGGATCACAGCCTCACACAGCAGCAGAGGAAATAGAGAGCTGACTGCCATGTCCACAGAGGACAGAACAAGCACTGATTGGATGAAACTGTTTAGAGAGCTTTCTAGATTAGACATTAGGAAAAAAACTTCCTAATGGTAAAGAAGATAAGAATTGCAATCAAATGCTTGGGCATGCTGAGGAACTTCCATCTTTAGAGGCTTTATGTACAGATTGGGCAAACATCTGTCAGGGATGCCATGGGAGAAGAACTCACCTAGAGGTAAGGGAATGTGGTAGAAACATCCTTAAGATCTGTTCCAACCCATTTTTTCTTTTTAAAGATTTTACTTTACAGCCTGCCTGGAGAGCTCTCTGGTGTGCAGATGCTGCCACTTTGGGGGCAGGTCTCCATAGCAGTGTGCTGAGTGGTGTAGTTTTTAAGATGAACTTTTAAATACATTGAATATGCAGCTCAGGCTCCCAGGGTATGAATTTTAAAAATCTAAAATTACTAATGAGGTGAGCTGTTATTTCTAGACTTGGATAATAGACTGTCAACAGAACAGGAAGTTGCCTGGCACAGCAAGAATACTAGTGAATTGAATAAATCATTCATAATGACTTTATATTTGTTGAATTCACTTCCAGTGATGGGTCACAGCATGAAACTCTCAAATACATGAGTTATTTAAGATTTCTCTGTTATTTCTTCATGTTTTTTATTCCTTGTCAATACAGCGAGGTTCTGCAGAAAACTTATGGTCACTGTATGTGCCATTCAGATGATGCAAATAAAATGGCGTTAAACATATTTGGATCAAAGTTTTCATCATAGATGATATCGTCTGAAAGAACCATTTCTGGGCAATTTCTTGCGGGAGTGGGGAATACAGACGTCGAGTCTCTCTCTGGGATGTCCTCTTCTGCCACATGCATGGTGGTCCTTCAGTGCCTTTGTTGGATGGCAATGCAAGATTTCCAACACTGAGTAATATCAGCATGTATCTTATCCAGGGGGCTAGTTGCAGCTAGAGATAATTTTCCTCAGGAATTCACATGCACACACACGCACACTCTCTGCTGAACAGCTGGGATGTTTGGAGAGGGTAAAAAGAAAAGCTTACAAACATGACTGAGTCAACATTTGCTTTTGAATGTTAACGAGTGTCTATGGGGGAATGCTCCTGCCCCGCTCGAGTAGCTCTCCTTTTGCCTCTTGATATCACAGGCAAAACCCCATGCTTATCCCAGCACGCAACCAAGGGCACTGAACTCCTCTAAGGGCATATAGAAATCACTGGGAAAAGTGTTTGCTGTAGGAATTTGGTACCTAAATAACTTTTGGGATATGTCTGTAAGCAACCAGACCAAGTGAAATTGAGAATTTGAGTTTAGTGAATGCAGCTGAGTCCTTTGGACTGGTGCGATTTGTTTTGAAGTGTTGCACTGATGATCCCTGGACAAAAAACATTAGTGTTCTAGTAAGCAAAGTATAGGGTTAGCTGAAAACTCTGGAGATAAAAGTACAAGAATTTAATATGAGGAATGTCATTCAGTGTTTGCCTTTGGCATTTTGAGGACTATGGTATATATGTCTGTGTTTTGGGGTTTTTTTTGATGGTGCATTTTGGAGCTTTCCCTGGTGAGTTGGATATTGGGGATTTTGGTAAACAAAACCTGAGATTCTCATACTTGCACTGGGGTCTTAAAGCCAGGCCATTAAGACCAGCATCTGATGTCATGAGTCTTGCAACAGAAAGTGTTGACCCTCTGGGTTGTAGGCAACATCATGTCCCTCACCTAGGGCTTCTGCAGACCGCCTCAGAGCTGACGAGAGATGCTCAGTACCATGGCCAGGCCTGGCTTTCGAGATGACCTCTGGATGGTATTGCCTCAGGCTGTTGGCAGCTGAGGGAACCGCAGGGATGATGTGCCAGCTTTTAAAACAGCTGACAATATAACCGCTGTTCGTGTTGATCACTATAGATGGATTGCAATCAAAACCTTCAATTACACCTCAGTGATTTAATCAGCTCCCTGCCAAATGCTGCCTGGGCGTCCTGCGGTGCTATTCAAATACAGTAATTACTGCTGTGTGCCATTTTGCAATAAAATATAATCTACCTGGATTAGAAAACACCATTCCGTTGTCAGTTGTTTGCAGCCCCTTGATTTTGTGCTCGATATATCTTTTTTAGGCTGCCACGATTATGCTCGAACAAAACTGTTTCTGTTCTGGAGTATTAAGTCACCTCTTTCTTGTTTATGAGATTAGGAAGCATTGGGAGCAGCTTTCTGGATAAAGCTCTGGCTGAACTGAGCCCTATACACCAGAGAATCTGATTAGAAGGGGGAAAAAAAGGAACCATACAAATAGCCAACGCACAAAACTGAAAACAAGAGCTGACTAAGGCAGTTTTTTGCTTTGCACAGCCATGGAAACACAGATGTGTTTCAATGAGAGAGATTTGAGAAGGGATGAACTCATCTGGAAGCCTTGTTTGTTCCTTTCTGCTCCTCCACCCACTGGCCACCCCCAGGAAAACAGCTTGGCTGTCTGGCGCTTCAAGCCTTGGAGCTCTCTTTCCAAAACGTTACTTACTTCCTTTGCCCATGACCCTGGGGGACGTCTGTGCACTTTTGATAAGTTTACAAGACCTTTGGTCTCTACCAGGAGGCAGAGCCTGCACCTTGGAGGCCTGGGGATGAGGCTGCCGCAGCCCCACTGAGGTGACACAGGTGGATGGTGGGTGGTGACACAGGCCATCTCCACGCAGCTGTACAGAAGGACTGCTGCGTTTGGTTATATGGGGGTCTGCTCTGGTCCTGTAATGAGTCTTCCACAGGGTAAGGCAGATGGAGCAAAGACCTGCTTTTATCTTGTCGGAGGATCAGGCAAGAGCAGCCAGAGTGGATGCAGGAAGCATTTATGGGCTCTGCAACCTAACCGTAGCCCACTGGTATTTCTCTCTCCTATCCTTATCTTGGGCTCGGCATGACATGTTTGCGTCAAATGGGGAGTTCCGGGCCAAACTGCTAACAATACTCTTTTGTGCTGATAGAAACTGTGACTGTCCCCACAAATCCCTCACCAGGGATTCAACATTCACATAGATGTGCGCATTGGGCCTGGCCACCAATCCAAGGAGGATGCCACAAAGGGTCAAACAGGACAAGCTTTGCCCACAGCCACCAAAATTGCTTCCTGCGCTTTCCTCAGCATTCCCCTCGAGCTTTCCTGGCAGCCCAGCACATCACCACGCTGCCCTTGCAGGATGGGGCTCTCATTTGGCCTGAGGAAAGCAGCAGGTGGGATAACGTGCAGCGCTCTCAGGGCTTGGGAGGCTGTACCCTTCACACCTCTGCTCTGCTAATCGCGAGGATCTCAACCAGCACCTATGGAGGGCTTCAGTCCCGGCTCCTCAAGTATCCCTTGAGCACTGGGGGCACCGAAAACTGACCTTAACTGAAAACTTAAGCACTGAAAACTGATCCTTGTCAAGGAACTAGTGGAGCTAATGCAGCCATAGATGAGAGGAGCTTTGATGTGGAGGCAGGAAGAGTCTCTGAAGCTTTGTTCTTCCCTAGAAGGCTGGAGATGCATTCTGGTGAAATGCCTGACTCCCAGCCAAAGGGCCACTATCCCTAGTGGGGAGAAGAATGACTATGATCATTAAGAGTCCATTTTCCTGCAGCTTCATGGCTCAGGACTGGGTCTGTGATATCTGGTCAGACGTAAAGAACAGAAAGCTTTTTTTCTGTAGCCTGGGCCTTCTTTACAGCTCTGTCTGGTGGAGTTTCTCTGGTGCCTGCTGTGGATTGCAGCTTTATCTGCGGTACATCTGATGAGACAGTAGTAAGTAATAATTTTTGATTTTTATTTTTCTGCTACAAGGGTATTGGTTTTCCCAGCATCTGCAGGAATTTATAATCTTGTAAATCTTTACTCCTCCATCAGATACAGTTAGAGCCCACCAATATTCTACTCTTTGGTGGAGGAAGGGCATTGAGAGCATAGAGAGACCACAGACAGCACAACTGCTTGTGCATCATTTCCTTAGGAAACCAGGCTAAAAATATAATGGGGAGTAAAAATGAAGTAAGAAGTTTGATAAACTAGGGAAGTAAGAACTGAATAGGAGAAGCATCTAAAATAAAAGCAATCTGGAAATAATAAGGGCAGAAGTAAAGAGATTCAGAACAGAAAGAAATTCTTTTTTTCTTTTTTTAAGCAGGCAGAAATCTGTTGCTGTATTAGGGAAGTGTTGGAGCAGGCAGGATATCGCAGCTATGGCACAGTGGGGCTGTGGCTGTAAACAGTGCCTTGAGCTTGGGCTCTCTGTGAGGACGGAGGACCAAAAATCCTTTCCTTCTCCCCCCTTCTGCTCATCCAGAAAATGACAGACAGAAACTTTTGTGTTTATTCCCTTTTACTGCGAATAGGAAAGCCTCAACCCTTCAGTGGACCAAGAGCGAGCGGTTAACTCACAGCCCTCGTGCTGCCTTCACACAGGGGAAACAGCCCTCTCAGCAGTGCCAGACACGTGAGTGGGTCAGAAAAAAACAGGGCAGAAGCATTGAAACGTTCCTAAAGATTTATCCCTGACAAAGGATCTCATTCTTACATGCCCTGCGCGCTCCCCTCCTCCGCATCGCGGGCAATCACGTCTCCGATCTGGGGAACAACTGCGCTGCTCACAAACACCACAAAGAAGTGGCATTTGTTGAGCACTAAGAAAGCTTTGCAAACATTGCTGATTAGCTGGATTTTCAGCTCCCAAACGGAGGCTGAGTTCAATGGGAGGTGAGGGGGAAATATCTGAGAAGGAGGGAAAAAAAATAAAGCTTAGATGTTGTAATATGCTTGTTGTTGCTCTTGTTTTTGTTGTGCGCTTGCTGGAGACACAGTGTCTCTGCCTGCCTTGATGGGACCCACCACGTACAGTCTTTGCATTTAAAGGAAGGACTTGGGCTTTGCTGGCTTGTGGGCAGCGGAGGATGTTGCTGCTGGTGCCGGATCTGTCCCAGGATGATGGTGGAGGGCTCGAGGACGGCCTTCGAGTGCTAGTGCCTGCTGGCACATGTGTGTGTTCTTCCCAGGGAAAAGACACTTCTAGCACCCCCAGAGCAGTTGTCCCCCTCTCCTTAAACCAACAAAGCGCAATTTTAACGAAACAGCCCCAAAGAGCCTGCCACCATATGCCGGTAACACCATCTCTGTCTCCTGTGGTGGTGGTGGTGGGTAGCCATGGCTAACCATGCCATCAGGGCCTCCAGTACCTGCTGCCATCCAGTTGTGCTCCTGCTTTGGGCCCCACATGGCCTTACTGTGCCATTGGCATTCCCACACCCTGCAGTCTCCACCACCGACCCCAGGCAGCAGGTCTCCCCTCAGAAACCTCCAAGTTCTTCACATGTCACGTGGTGAGACCATGAGGAGAGCTGGCCTCTTTATGACGATAAGCTCCTGCTTTGGTGGACATCTGCTTTTATGGGCCCCTGTTCCAACCACCGGCCACTGCCAAGGTGTGTCGCGTTCCAGAGGGGGCACCGTGGAACTGGAAAACAGCCGTATTCCCCCTTGGCCTCATATTGACCATCCTGCTAGATATAAGCATGAGAAGATGGGTGGACTTTTCCATCAGGTCTAGTGGAACACATCAGGAAAAACAGCTAGCTAAAGGACATTGGATTTGGAACAAGGATATGTGATGGGATGTATCCCTTTTTTTAATTAAATTTTATTTTTGAAAGAAAAAATTGGCTTCCTGCTAAACTGAGGTTTTCACAGAAAGTGCCTGCCTAAAAATTGTGATTTTTTTTTTTCTCCCTTAATACCCTGTTTCCTGGAAAATGAAGTATTTTGATTAAAAGCTTAATGATTTTGATTTTGCCATGGTGCCTCAATGCATTTGAGATGTTTCAATCTGATTGCCACATGGCTCTTGGTTTTCTCCATAGCTTGAACTTCCAAGAAGTATTTGGGGAATATGTTGTGGTGTGGTGGTAGCAAAAGCTCTGATGTCTTACAGATGTTGCAGACCAGCTGAAGCAACTGAGAAGAGAATAGGAGCTGGAGGCATTTGAGTTTCCATTAATCTAAAAATATACAGTTTCAGCCTCAAATTTCATTCATTTTTTGAATAAACTTTGAACTTTCTCACTTTTTTTGGTCTCTTTTCTAAAATTCTCTTGATTTAGGGATCTAAATCATTTGGTGGAAAACAGCCTTAATTGAGAACACCCAGGAACTATTACTCTTGAGTTGCTTGAGAGTCTGTGTGGAACAAGCTCTTGGTCTTAGTTTCTATCAGCATCAGTAGGTAACATGGAAATAGGTCTGCTAGGTCAAACCAAAGGTTTAATTGCTTTGTTCCCAGTCATTTTCTGATGCTTCTCATCTGAACCCATTTTACCAGACAATAAATACAACATCTGTGAAAAAAAAACCACAAAATCTTGCCAGCATGAAAAATGAATTCAGGAGTTCTACAAAACATTTTGCTTTTGTCTTCCAGGCTTTGTTGAATTATTTCATTTTTTCATGATAACTAGATACAAAGATAGATAAATGTAACTAAAGTGTTTTGACTTATAATAATTAATATTGCATGACATTGATAGCATAACACTAAGCCCATTCTTCCAAAATATCCCACCTCTAGATTCAATAAGACTTTATGCCCAGATTAGCTTTGTCTCTATAAACAAAGCAGAGTAAAGGATAAAAAATCATGCCTCTAGACTAAATCTCTTATTACGATCCATGCAGATCCAAGAGGTTCAGGCAAGTTCCTTGCTCTCTTGATGGCATAAAAGTGCCAAGGAGTCCTGCCTGCCTTATTCTGGCTAATGGATGTCACCTCTTCTTCATGGACACTCAGTTACATAGGAGTATTCATCAGAAGTAGAAACACACCTTGTTATCTTTGGGTACCCTGAGTACCAAAGGTCAGGGATCTGGGAGTCAGGTCTGAAGCTCTCCACACTCTGGAGTTGGAATGTATCTTAGCAGCCCTGAAAACATCTAGAAATCACCGTTAACGCAGGCTAATTAAGAGAAAAGCTAGTAAGAATCTGTAACACAGCTGCGCATATGTGAGCACACAAGAACAGAAACTGAAGGAAGCCACATGTAGTTTAAGCATCCTAAAATCAAGTACAAATTAGCATTCTAAGATACATTTGGTTGGAAGGATACGTTTGGTTGGGCCTCTGGAGGTTGTGTAAACCAAACACCAGCTCAAAGCAGAGCTCCCTGCCGCAGGGCATCCTACTCACTGCCTGTAGATGCTTTCCAAGCCCACACTGATCACAGGCTCTGACTTTCTGCATACCTTCTGTCTCAGTTTGCATATTCAGAAAGGAAAACAAAACTTCATTTGATCACTATATAAGCCCACACTGCCTCCAATCTGTCCCCAATTCAGAAAGCATACAGTAAAACTGGAGAAAGTAAAAAGAAGAGACAGGAAGCAAAGGTGTGTAATGGTGTGCGTGCAAGGAAGGACTATGTGGATGAAGATTCATATGGCAACAGAAATGAATGGATTGGTGAATGCTAGAGGTCTGTAAGTAGCATGGTGAAGGGAGTGTTTGGAACTTCATAGCCCCAAATCTTGTAGCTTCTAAAAATGTATGTTAAATCACAGATTAATGGAATCCATGGAACACTTTTAAATACATAGATTTAATCTATTTTTTTTTTTTTTTTCAGAAATCATCAAGTCACATATTTCTGAAGACTGTGATAGTATTCTGAGGAAGAATCTTACTTTCCCTGTTCCTATTTTCTGCTGTAAGCTTTTGTTGTCCATTGATATTATAGACTGCTCACTAGGAGAGATGAATCTTCCCTCTGTCCTAGTAATACATTATTATCTGCATGTTCACTGCCTCTCTAAGTGTGGTGCACTGGCTTGTGTCCCATGAGAAACTTCAGCCCTGAAAATGATGTTATGAATCTATCACCATATCTGCGTCCTCAACTAAGGACATTGGCTTATAACGGCCATCCGTGTCCTCATTAATTTTTTTTCACAGATGGTCAGCCTTCCAGAGTTCTACCAGATAAATAAAAGATGAAAAGGGGAAGTTTCAGAACACGTGCTATCATCCTCCCAAATTATTTCAAAGAGGAAGCAGGATGTGCTTTCCAATGGAGAAGAAGACACATGCTGCCATCAGAGTGTAGCTGTTCTGACATGATAATTAGTTACAGGCAATTTATGTGGATTTTGCATGATTCAGGGTCATGGTAAATCTCCTGAATCGTTCCTCCTCCTTCTTCCTCACTCTGCCATTCTCGATGGTATGGTAACATGGGTTAGGAGACAACCAAGAAAAATGAGGGTGATTCTCCCATGGCCCCTTCCCTTCTTCTGCAGATAAAGTCAGCAAATCTGCTGCAGAAGGGGCCTACTGCAGAAGTTTAAATCTTTCTGGCTCTTCAGTCACATCAGGGTTGACCTCCCTTCGTCTCTCCATCCCTTGGAAAGAGGACCAGGACCACTATGGGTGTTGTTAATGCTGGTGGTCACACTATAGAGTAGGATGCTTGTTTCTTGCTCCCTTCCATGCAGTCCTTCTCAACTCGCACATTTGCTGGGAGCAAGCAAACTGCTGCTGGGCTTAGGGCTGCCTTGGTGTTGCTCAAAATTTCATTGTGCCTTAGTACTCCAAGGCTACTGGACTGTGTGAGCAAGAGAGGTGTTCCACAGGGCTGAGAGACTGGAGGAAGCCTTGATGGAAAGAAAGAAAGAGAGAAGAGACTGAAAGAATAACTGGAAGAGGGCAAGAACACTGGAGAGCCTAGAGAAGAGAGAGAAGAACAGTGGAAAGACTGCAATGAAAATCTCCCCAGAGGTCACTGAGAAAGCAGCGTGCCCAGGGAAGCAGCCCTTGGGGTCTCTCCCTTTTGGCCTCTGTTTAACATTTTAGTTTCATGTGGCTGTGGGCAGCATCCAAAAGTCTCAAAGAGAACGTGCAACTCATGAGGTATAAGCTGACATAAACAAGCTGGCTCCTCTCATGAGGTTAACTTTCATCCTTGCCAACCCAATGCACACTTGTCCCTCTGCTGTATGTGCATTTAAGCAGTAGCCATCTCAAAAGCTAAAAGTTTGTAACAACATTCAAGTGGCTTTTTTGGGGGGAGAAAAACCTAATACCCAGTTACCTTCCCTGCTACACAGACAAGAAACTGAAGCACAGAAATACAGGAGCACCCACTGTCCTTCTCAAACGGTTGTTGTGATCAAACTGCCCCCTTGTTTGCTCAGAAGTTCTTATCTCTCAACTTACCTGGTGGGTAGAGTGGGGCCGTGCTGCTGTTAAACATACCAACGGAGATGGGCAGGAAGCAAATGAGTAGAGGAACAGATAAGAAAAGTTTTAACTATGTCCTTTTCATGCCAACATGCCCAAAGGCTCCTTTTCAGGAGTCTGACTAGCAAAAGGGAATCAAGAAGAAGCAACGTCCTGTTGTGGCCCTCCGTGTCATATGATCATGCATTCCCTGCTTCCCAAAGCAGGATTAGTGCAGGAACAGGCTTTCACTCAGGGTAAACTGCAACATGGCAAAGGAGTCCCAAGGAGCTCACTTTAGAACACTCTTGAAGGGGTTGAGATGTCCCTGAATTTCTCTGCTCAACTTAGGATTCTCACAAGACCTTGTCCCAAAATGCTAAGCCCACATATGAGAAAACACAATCAAAAAAGGAGCAATTTCCTCCAATGTGCTGAGAACTTTTGATGCCGCCGCCGCTGCTGCTATTCAGTTGAACATATATATATATTTTTTCCATGGTTCTTATGTGTCTCTGTCCTTCACCTTGTCTTTGTACAAGCACTGACCCTTTGAGGAAGGGAATATGCTTATTTTCCGTACGGCACCAAATATAACAAGATCCATGCACCTGACCAAATCCTCGGGAAAAAATAACTCTGACTTCTGCTGTGGAGGGTGACAGTAACAAGAATTTCATTTCAGCTCTTTAAAGATAATGCTATCCGCATTAATAAAATATATCTACATTTAATGCTGCCTGCACCATTAAGAACGCACAGGGCTACTTCATATAATTTATCATCTGCTCCTTCTAAAAGAAATCCTTCTACACTTTGTATTCACCCCATGAAACAAATGGTCAGCAGCAATAATATTTTTTAATGAGGCAGCAAAACTCCACACAAGGTCAGAACAATATCTGTATTATTTTCTCCCATTTGAGTTATTATCTGGCCACTGTGTATAACTTTTTTGTGTGTTTCCTATTGATGTAAATCAAAAATCTCTATTGTGTTTTTGCTGATTTTGTGCTTCAGTCACCCATTTCACTGGGGGTTCATTTATTCCTTTATATATAAATATACCTCAATGTCATGAAATAACTCATTTTGGAATGAAAGATCTGTGTTTTTTGATGAGCTGTCTGGTCTGTGTGGTCCTGCCTTTGTGCCCTACAGTAAGCATATTTCAGTGGAATCACGGAATCACACTCATGACAACGTAGTAATAGGTTTGAGAGGATTATTAGTCTATAGGCTTTAAAAAAGGTCTAATTCCTGGCCATGGACTGGCAAGTTGGGGAGAGAGAGCAGCAGGATCTCCCCAAAGATTCAGAGGACTTGTGAGAACAAGAGAGGCTGAAGCCCCACCAGGTCACAGGACATGATGCATCCAAGCCCAACTGTGGGGCCTCCTTGCTGTGGCTGGCATAGATGCTATCACACACATGACCTCTAGGCATCATTCCCACACACAACCTCAGTCATGTTTTAATACTGTCCGGGCGCTCAGCAGAGGCTCTTGGTTAATGAGCCCATTCTATGGCTGGCTGGAAATCTAAGGAGGGAGGCAAAGTCTCCAGGAGCTCCTGCAGCTCCCCTGCGTGCGCACTCCTGGGTCTGCCTCTATCATTGCTCAGGCATGCAGGTGGAGGAGATCAGCCTGTTCACATCAGCCCTGGGCTTTGCTTTCTTCAGGGTGAGCAAGCAAGACATCCTAGTGCAGATGGGAATGTCAGTCAGGAGAATCACCGATGCACATCCATAACACTGTTTGGCTCCTAGCTCTGAGTTAGATACCTGGTTTCCCCACCAATTGTGAGCTCTTGTCTGGCTGTGTATCTATGTCTCTACCTGGAAGCTTCTTGGCAAGCTGAGCAGGGAGCAAGGAGGCAACAGGCACCTTCCCCTGGCCAGGGGAGACTGAGGACCATGGAGGGACAGTGCTGATCCCAGCAGCCTTGCTTCACCTGGCTAAGTGGAAATTAAAATACAGCACTTGTCACCTCTCTGCTAACAGGGTGATACAGCACCACAGACCAGCATTGTTTTTGCCTGCAAAGCCTTAAGGGGAAAGTTTTCCAAGTTATAAAGGTAATTGGGCTGCCTACCTCATGTTGGACGTAAATTGAGGTTGTAATACCCACTGATCCTCCAGGCACTGGGAGATCTGTGTTACTCTTGAGAAGAGTTTTTCAGTTTTGGGGCTTAGTTTCCTAATTATGTAATTTCCTGTTACATGATTTCAGCAAGATTATGGCTGTACCAAGTGAAAGCAGGCCCATGATCAGGCAATGGGCTGAACTGATGGAAATCTGCACTTTGTTTATTAATGTCCCAGTTTACTTAAAACCTCTCACATCTTAAACAAGCTGAATGATAGACCATGCAACATGATCTTGAAAAAAAATCAACAAGAACAAACAATAAGACTGCTTTCTGACAGCCAAATTCAGCATTTGCATGGTTTTATAGGAGGTCTTCAACATTTAAGCATTCAGTATGAAGTGCAGGAGTTCATAACTTTCATCAAAGATAGGTGTAGGCAGACATAGACAATATAATAAATAGAGACATTATTAAATACGTGCAGAATGTGCCCAACAACCTCTGTCTTGTGATACGGATTTGGTTTCATGTATTTCAGGAGTGATCCATTGTGGAGACTCAGGCAGGAGACTGGTTGGAAACACGTATTTCTCTACTCAAGGTGATCACAGAATCACAGAGTGGTTGAGGTTGGAAGATGTTGATGTAGAGATCATCTAGCCCAACTCCCTGCTCCAGCAGGGACACCCAGAGCATGGGACGCAGGGTGCATCCAGGTGGGTTTGGAAGATCTCCAGAGAAGGAGACTCCACAATCTCTCTGGGCAGTCTGTTCCAGGGCTCTGTTACCTTCACAGGAAAGAAGTTCTTCCTCATGTGGAGATGGAACTTCCTGTGTTTCAGTTTGTACCTATTACCCCTTGACCTATGACTGGACACCACGAAGAAGAGCTTGGCCCCATCTTTACATTCACCCTTCAGGTATTTATACATATTGATCAGATCTCCTCTCAGGCTAAACAGGCCCAGCTTGCTTAGTCTTTCCTCATAAGATACATGCTCCAGACCCTTAATCATCTTGATTGCCCTCCGCTGGACCCTCTCTAGAAGCTCCCCATATTCTATTGACAAGAGAGATTCCTCTGTGAAGGATTTCCGTGCTACATCAGTCCTACTTCATCTCTAGAAAGCAATGACACCACTATCCCTTATATTTTAGCCACAGTTCATCAAACCAGGCTACTGTAGCTTCAACCACACTTAACATTCTGAATAGAGCTAGATGCCTCCATCACACTGACAGTGGGGAGAGAGGAGAGGCTCCACAGCCGGGCACACGTTATCCCACCACTTCATGTAGATCACCATTATAGGGAGCAAAGGCAGAACCTTCTAGTTTGAGCCTGCTTAGTCCGTCACACTTAACCTCCAATGTTGCTAGGACAATTTTATTGAATATATATACTGGTGACATCCCCTGCTATGGACATAATTTGGTTTTCACAGATATGACAAAGCCATCTTTTCTAAGCAAAACAAGAAAATTGAAATTTTGCTTTTATACACCTACCAACTTTGACTGTGCCTGTACTGCTGAATAAAAGAGGGCCTGGAGACATAGTGGGACCTCATGGCTTGCCCCAGCACCACAGCTTTGTCTTAGAGAAGTCCACAGCACCTAAAGTGCTACATGAAAGAGAAGCAGAAAAAAAATGCTGTGTTTTATGAAAGCAATACTAGACATCATGAGTAGGCACATACCACATACCTACACTGCTGAAAACTTACAAATGGTGACAGTCACAAAGCCCTGTTAATCTACCATCCACCAAGCCTGAAGCACAGACCTTCTGAATCTCTTTCCTAAACTCTATCTACAACACAGCGTCATAGAAGTCATCCAACTTCTTGCCCAATATTCATTTTAAATAGTCTAGAAACCTATCAAATGACCTAATCACCCATCTACATTCTCACTAGAATGCAGAAATATTTCCTATGGTAATATTAATTTAAATTCCAGAAGATTCCTTTAATACCAGACTACTTCTCCACTTTGCAGAAACACTGGAAAATATTTGTGCTGTGTCTAGTAATAGTATAGTTATAGGCAGAGGTTTCTGAAAAATACTAGGGAGATAAATATTACCAGGAATGGTAGAGTTATGTGTGATTTTCATTTTTTAAACATAGATGGTAGAAATGCTACTGTGGCTGTGAGATTTTCTTCAAAGCGAGAGCCGGCAGAATTTTTTAAACAACCTAGTCATTGAATCAAATAAAGGCAATGCCATTTTAGCCTTGCTCCTGGTGAAAAATCACAAAAGCCATAGGGCATAAAAACAACCTTGGATTGAGGAAATACATTAGATTTTGCTTGAGCTAGATGCAAAAGCAAATAAAAATAAAAGTAACAGAAAACTTGTAATTTTAAAGCAACAAATGTTCATTAGTTTCAAAGGGAAATTCTGTAGTTAGTTCAAGATGGAAGGAGAATAAAACCTGGAGGTGACTTCCTTACCTGTCTGTCTAATATTTGAAACAGAGCAAACAGGCCTTGCAGATCAGGAATGACAAAGAAGGAATTACAAGTAATCAGGTTGATACAGACCTTGCAGAGGTTGCTCAAACACATAAGAATATTTTCCAAGTGAAGACATCATGGAAAGAAACGGAGCCTTATACCATGAGAATGAAAGGTACCACGGGTACTTAACAACATGAATACTTTGCAACGGTTTTCAAAAATGGTAATGTTGAATATAGGAGAAAAGGGAAGATAACACAGGAGTGTGAGAACCGACGTGTTCGTATCTGATCTAGAATGAAGCTTTAAAACCCTTGTAGATACTCAGAATCAAAGGTGCATTCTCTATGTATGAAGACAGGTAGAACCAGCATATAAAACTGCAGGGGCAGAGCAAGGGAGCCTTATAAATTAGCAAAGCTGCAAATGCAGCATCTACTCTTAAGGAGGAAAAGAAAAGTGATAAAGGCAATTGCAATCTTATTCACCCCAATAATATATTAGACAGGAGAATAAACCATAATTCCATCCATAAATGGAAAAGAATTAAAAGTAATATAAAAGTATAAACAGTTACTTATAAAATTAGTGCCAGATAAACCCGATCTCTTTGTCTTATGCAATTATTTTTACACAGGGATCTCCAGTAGGTCTAGTATTTGATATGATGCCAGAAGAAAATTCATTATGTGAACTAGGAAAAATGGGATTATGCAACAAATGGTAAATGGGGAGGAAGCTGATGAAAGAAGAGATGGCATAAAGTAATTTTGTAAGGAGCAACATCTGGAGGGAGGAAGATCATTAGCAGGGTTCTTCAAAGAGGAGCCTTTGAGCTCTTTTAACTGAATAATTTCATGAATAATCTCAAAACAGTGTAGGAATATGCTTGTGAAATACCCTGTTGTCACAATATCAGAGGGAAATATTAATCAATAGGAGGAACTCAGTAGCATTCTGAAAAACTTAAATCACTATCACAACAGTAGTAATAAACAAACACATACTGAATTCAAGGTCATGAAGTCAGAGAAAGGGAGGGCCTTTGCAAACTTCTGCATATTTCCACAATCCACTAAAAAACATACACTAGGAGAAAAAACATGGGCTTATTAACCAACAACTGGAACAGGTCGTAAGTGCAGCAAGGCTATAAACAAGGGAAATAAAACTGGGACGTTACTGCTAAGGTACCACCAGCAGAGAGGAGGAGGTACCAAGACTATCTTGAAAGCAGGGTTCTATTCTGGCTACTCATGCTCATGAAAAAGAAATCAAATAGGTAAGGTGTAGAAATAAAGGCTGCAAGGAAGCACAAGGGAATGGAGACCCTCTTTTATGAGGGAAGATCAAAAGCATAACATTATGCAGCCTGAGCAGCGATACAACCGTGCTCTATAGTTGCATTTGAGGTAGGCATAGGATGCGGGAGGGAAGAACTGCTGGTTTAAAAGAAAACACTGGCATAAGAACAAACGGGAATATACTAACCACAAAGCTGGAAATGACGTGTCTCCTCAGAGGCATGAAGTTCTGGAACAGCCTTCCAGTAGGAGGACTGAAGGCAAAACCACAACTGCTTTCAAGATGGAGCTAGCTCAGTCTCTGAATGGGGTTATATGACGTGGCTGCCTCTGATAGTGGGTGGAGGCAGGATTTAGATTTGATGAGACAGGAACTCTATGCTTCTACAGCAGAATATACTGTCAGGACAATAGTTAGAGCAACAAGAGCTTTTTTTTTAGCAAACTGTAGCTGTACCCTAATAGTAAAAGAGTCTTTACTAAGTGTATATGTCAACAGCATAAATGTGTTCTTCTGTTTTGATCTATCATCTCTGGCCCTGAGCAGCAAGGTGATTTTAACTTTAACTTTTTTTTTTGCTTCCAAATGACCACATCAAATGAATAAGCTGCAAAGAGTATTGTCAAGAGCTGATCAAATATGTCTTCAAAATTCAGGCCAACAGGAATGTCACTATAAGGAGAGATCACAGAAGTAAAATTAGCCATCAGGAAAGATAAAAAATATTGGTTGCTGATACAGATTTAGCTAGAAAGATAATCTGCAACATTGTCATTGTATAAATGGAAGGTTTAATTCTGTATTATGCGTGGGCTTGTTGTCAGAAGTAGTGGTATTACTTGATGGGACTACATCTATAGGGGTTACCAGCACAACCATACTCTTAACGGGAGAACCCATCTCCCGTGCTTGGATAAGTGCTTGGATAAGAAATAGCTTTGCTAGTTCAGCTCTGCTCACATTGGGAATGTAATTTAAAGCAATTATCATTTGTAACAGTAATACACAATTCAGATTATAGACACATGAGTGAAACACAAATATATGCCTACATTTCACCAGATGAATAGCTGTTCAGATTCTACTGAGTTCCCTGATTCAATTACCTACTGATAAGGGGCTCTATTTATTTGCCTACACATTGGTGGCAAGTAGCAGCTGAGATACTTATGGATAGCTGAAGCATCACACGGCATGGGCAAACACGGGCAAGGAGAGGATGAATGGGAGACTGTTGCCTTCTGGAATAACATGTAGAGGTTCAGTGGGATGTGGGTACTTAGAGCACTTCAATGCCTCTGTGTTGGTCACCAACTTCAACCCTACTCTGCACTTAGAAATTCACCTTGTATATAGACACCTTCAGTTACATACCTACACTTAGATATTCATGCATCTGGAGATGATATCTTCCCAGAATATCAATAGTGGAGAGCTAAGGAAGACAAATACTTGTCCATAGACTTTGGAGAGAGAAATACATATTTTAAAAGAACATACAGACCAGAGTAAGATAAGCTGTAAACAAGGTTAGGGCTGTTTAAATTGACTTAGTAATACTCAGAGGTGGATTCAGCTGAAGGATTAGAGAAGCTTAAATGTAAACTGAAGTAAAAATCTTGCTATTTTTATCAATCAGTTTTTGCCCTGATTAACTCAGTGATCCTGACTCTTGCAATTTTATCACAATTATCTTTGAACTCTAATTTCACAAAGCTCCAGCTCACTGAGTCTTGGGAGTCAACTTCTGAGAGTGTCAACTTCTGTTTTAAACAGCTATGGGGAAAAACTTGAAAGTGTGACTTGAGCATATGCCAAAGATTTAGGGAAAAAAAAGAAAAAAGTTTATAAAACAGATGCCAAATTTTAAATCTTGCTTTTTTTAAAAAAAATTATTAAAACATTCTCTATTTTAAAGCTAATCTCTTGACTTCTGAGGCCTGCTCATTATTCTTCAAAGCTTGATATTGGCAACACGGTTAGCTCAGACACTCTTTCAAGAGGATTTGGAGAAAAAGACTGAAAGAACTGCAGTGTTCCTGAATAGCGAGTCCCCAGGGGACACCTAGGGCATGCTTACGTTCTGGAGAAAAGCTGGTAAATGGGTAATGCTTGATCTCCTTCTTTCCAGATTAAAACAACAGAATAGGGACAACAAGTGCTGTCAGGAAGAAGATGTTCCTGAGCGTTTGAAATGAAGACAGCCAGTAACAGTGCTACAACAGTCCTCGGAGCAGCTCAGCACACTGGTGTCTCCTTGCCGGGCACGCGGGAGGTGGTAGTGGTGGTTGCTGATTTTCCAAGGGAGAAGGAGAGGAGGAGGCATGTGGGGCTGGGGAGCAGGTGGGAAGCCTTTGAACACTCTTGTTTTGCCAGAGATCACCACACATGTGGAGAGTTGTGCTCTCATCTACCTCCCCTTTCCCTTTCCTGTGCCAGAAGGGAGCTTGGTGTATCTCACGGTGCTTATGGAGAACATATGCCTTTAAAAAGGATTTCAGTCTCAGTGCTGTAATCTCAAGTACTCTCTAAGGTACAAGCTCCTCCATGGGTGACAGTGTGGAGGGATCCAGCTGTGTGAGCCTTGCACTCCGTGTGTGAGAGCAGACGGGTCTGTTCACCTGCAGGGTGGATGTCTGCTCCAGACCTGGAGCTAGCTCCGCATTGGGAAACTATCACAAACTTGTGAGCCTGCCTCCAGCTACGCGTGCACACAAGCATCTCGGCTGCTTACCATGTGTGAGATGGGAGATAGCTCCAGCATTTGTTGCTTGGCACGGTCATGCCAGGGTACATGCAATCAGTCCTCTCAACAGGTCTGCACGGGAGACGAACCTGACACCTCCAAGTCTGTAGCTGAGTATAAATGGAAAACAGAGACTGAGGGGATTTTTTTTCCACCTCTGGTTTTAAGGAAGAGAAAAATGTAAAATTTTGCTCAAAAGCAGTTTTGTGTCTGCCAACAAGATTTATTTTTACAGGATTTTTAATTCCATCCAGATGTTTATTTATAAAATAATTTAGGACTTATATCCAAACAGACATCAAAGAAGCCTTCTGGGAGTAGCTCGGTCAGTAGCAAGGGGATTTAATGATGCACGAGGTGAATGAATGAGTTTGAAGAGTGTCAGAGCGCCAGAGGGGAGCGTGTGCATGGATCCAATTAGGAGCCCATTCCGAGGTCACTCTGACATGTCAGGAAAGATGCCTCCTTTGGGAGCAGGATGCCTGCTATTGCACACAGGGGTGTTTGGGGCACTGCAGAGCACATGCCTTTCCCCAAAGACAGTATCAGGAAAGCTGCTGTCTCCGAAGTGCCACGCAAGCCACCCACCATGGCCATTGCCCTGGGTCTTACCTAGCAGTGTGAGGAGGTGCCTGCCCCAGGAGGGCACACCAGCATCCCCCTTTGATAACACTGTTGGTTTGCAAGGGTGATGGACCCATTCTGCCAGCGCCCGTCTCCTCCCACAGCATCCCCTTGGCAACTGGGTACCATCTCTGGCTCTTTGACAGCCCAGATGCTGAATATCCCAGAGCCAGATGTGGCCTCCTCGCTGTCTCCTAGCCTGAGTTCAGGGAGGGATAAGCTGGGGAAGGAGTCCCCATGCCAGCCCAGAGCTGGGACTGTGCACCTTGGCCAGGCTGCTGCTCTGCACAGGAGGCTCTGGAAACAGCCGGATGCCAAGGGTGATCCTAAGACTATCCCACGGCATTTGCTTTTCCCTTTCATGCAACACAAAATTCCCATCCCTCATAAGGGCAGGTAACATCTGCTGCTGTCCCCCTAGCCTTAAAGCAGACAAACAAATCCTATTACCTTAATGTAAATGTAATGGCTCAAACACTGGTGTGTCTCCTCACTTCGTACTGATTTACACTCCACACAGCAATGTGCATTGGTTTGTTTGCTTTTTTTCCTTTTCTTTTTAAAAATTTATTTACATTGTTAAAACTTTATGTCTTTTCAAAATTAGTTTCTAGTTGTGGTATTCAGGTCTTTTGAACCTTGATTAAGTTTTGGTAAATCAATGTAAGCAAAGTTCCAACTGCCAAACATATCTACTCCTATTTGCCACATTAAATTAAGAAGATCCTTATCAAATTTGCAAATTTGCTTATAGATTTTTTTTTATTGCCACCAAGTTCTCACTGATTGAGTAAAAAGGGGAGCTTTGGGGTTTATCTCAGTTTTCCCTATTCAGACTTTGGCCTGTGCAAATAAGGCTGCATTTTTTTTTACTGCAAAAATACAGGGCAACATTAAGGATCTTTGCTGTCCTTGAATGCTGAGCTCCATAATATGGCACTGGCATGAAGAAACCTGCAGATTTGCTGCAGGTAGGATTTCCTTTTCTGTGGAAATGATGTAGAAAGGTTTGCTCAGGAGTGATGACATGGGACTCTCCGTGTATAAACAGATTCCCTTGCAAAATTAGAGAATGGTGGAGGTTGGAAGGGACCTCTAGAGACCATCCAGTCCAACCCCCTGCTCCAGCAGGGACACCCAGAGCACGGGGCACAG